>JABGLZ010001126.1:33769-77824 GCA_014705045.1 Colletotrichum theobromicola
CAGTGGGACACCGCCCGTGAGCTGCCGAGCATACCGAGGCGGCGTTGGTCGGGAGCACCCCTTCTAGAAATGCGCTAAGAGGCGGGTTAACGGTGGATATCCCGTAGACACGCTTGCAAGTTGCAACGGTCTTGGGGCAAGCTCGTCTCGTCGGCGGTCGAGAGAAAGTGGATGATTGCGGATGGAGTCTTCGGTGACTTGCAGCAACATCAATGGAGCCGGTGATCGAACACGAAGGGCGAAAAGAATTGGACTCGCGGGGGCCATGACTGGGCGTGGGTATTGCTCAATCTGTCAGTTCTCACTGGTCCATTCGCATCGCGTCAATCCTGCGCGCTGGCCGGAGGTTGGAGCAGAGAAAATTTTGAGCCGTGGCCCGTCGGACAGGAAACCCCGGGCGGTGATGGAGGCGGATGGACGAGGTTTGGGTGGTCCCCTTGTTAGTCCCTTGTCCCTAACAGACGTCAGTGACACGCGATGTCCAGTGGAGAAAACAACACGCCACAGCAGGGAATTGCCGAGTTGCAATTGCAAACTCGTATGATGAGATTTGCGGCTTCCGGATTGCCTAATTTGGGGCCCACGGCGCGCCCAATTATGTCAATATCAATCCATGAAAACGCTATGCAGCTTGCAGCACGCATCGGCTCTGTACTGCAGCTGCTGGGGGCAAGACGCAGAGAGAAAACGACGGGTGAGACTCAGCCGGGGGTCGAGAGAAAAAGAGCCACAGACACTGTGACTTTCCTTCAGTTGGAAGCTCGGCGGATGTTCAGACCCCAATTCCGACGGGGTAAAAGTCTGCAAGTCGTTTTTATTATCTGATTCATTTTCTGCCCACTCAATTGGGGATCGGTGTCCTTTGAGATCTTGGAGATGGACATTGAATAGGTACGATGATGCTCGACTCGAATCTAATCTCAGAGATTGCCGCTCACTTGCGACTTCGGTAAACAGCCCATCAGAAACAGACTTTTTCAGACTCTTTTACCAACAACGTGGTGGAGTTGCAATCACACACCCTTTCTTCCCTGGGTTTCAACTTGAGCTCGAAGGATCGGGTGGAGCGGTCTTAATGTTCCATCCATTGCCGGCTCGTACAAAGTACTTGATGCACGAACGACGTGCGAAGGGACATGTTGTTTAATCGCTTGATTCAGCCAGAGAATTGCAGTGCTGATCGATGAAAAGAGTTTGCTGGCTCCTGCATTAGCCGACAGGTCTTCCAAGACTGGGGCTTTGGACAGGGCACACAGTATGTTGAGACGCTTTCTCGCGGTGTTTCGTCACGCCACGATCTCCCAGCCTCATCTTCTTCGCGTTCATCTTCGGGGCAGAATACTCTTGAGAGCTCAGCTCCTTCACCTGTCGCCGGCGCCCAAGGTCGGGATTCCCCGGGGTCTGCACCACAACGCTCATCAACCGCCCCCGAATCACCCCGCATGATCCCCCTGACGGTGGCCTGGTTGCCCGGGCTTGAACTGGCAGCCGTCGGCGGATCAAAGTCCTACTCACACGCGATTGTCAGATTGTCAATGTGACCTCCACCGGCCAAGTCCACTCTTCAGCTCCAATGATGGAGATCTCGAGAAGATCTCGATTGACCAACCAACAGACGACATTTTCGGGTGGGGGCCTAGATATGCAAAGCTCGAACGGGCCCCTCTCTTTCATCATTTGTGACAGGTGTCAAATGATACGCAAACATTTCAATAAGACGCTTCTCTCCACGCGTCGTATGCAAACATGGCGCATCATCTTCGAAGTCGAGGATTCTCGGTGGTCGGTGGATGACCGATCATCTCAGGAGTAGCGCACCGTACACCGCAGGCGAAGTTCCGACAGGTTTAGCGGGCGCCCAAGTCCAACCACCGCCCTCAACCAAGCGAGGCGCACTAACTCGCGAAGGCTTTCTTCAAAATGACATGTCGTATCCGAGGTGTCTTCCCCTTTGCGTAGCTCAATCAAAGAAGAAAATGTTTGCTCGTTGCATATGCGTCGACGCCACCAGCCCATCAGCGCGAGGCGCTCTTCAGCGTTGTGGCGGCCGTTAGATTGCTTCTTGCAGCCCTCGAAAATGAGACTTGATGCAATGCAAGTGTGACCAAGGCTTTGGTCAATTTCAGGTCCCTGCGAATTATCCCATTTTGCCGGGTCGCAATGCATTGCTGGGATGCCAGCCGAGCTAAGCTGTGCGTCGTGTTGCACATGGGCGACCTGCGATGACAAGCAAACATGGTCTCTCGCTGACAACCATGCCTGTTTCGTCGACTCTGCCACACACCTGCTGCTTGGGAAGAAGAAAAGTAGCCCGTTCGCCGGTTGATTTTTGACAAGCAAGCTCTTCGATTGCGGTCTGGAGCCGCTTGGACTTCCAACATCAAACCGGGTCCTTGAGCCACATGGCTCCCACGATGTTACGCCTAGAAAAAGCAATGTGAGGACGCCACGGGTTTCTCCCCGGCAAAGCCACCAACGGTGTGTACTGGGCCCAGTCACTTTTGGTTTGATTTTCTGCCAATGCCGAGCAGGTAAGCATTTGACGAGCTGGCGACGTTGAAAATCTCTGCCAACTTCGCATCCGTCCCTCATTAAACATGTTTGCTCAGTAGATCGTCAAGCGAGACGAGGGCTGCCCACGTATCGGACCGTATCCTGCACGACCTCCACATGCTAGGCATCAACATGTCGCAAATGACTTGTTGATTCGCTGACCCATCACGAAGTTCCAACTCGAGTGGAATACTGTTGAGCCCGCACCGGCATCTGCAAGGACGGGACCGTTGACGTCGTGGGGCCGAGAGTGGATGAACGCCACTGGAAAACTGCAACAGCGACTCCCGCTAATGCTGGCTTTAGGAGCATGCAGATACCTGCCTTTTCGACCCTAGGACAAAGGTGATATTGCCTCGGCTGAGATTTTCGTCAATGTCCTGGGCTGGGTTTTGACATTGGCATTGTCCATGAAACCCACTTCTCGCTTCTCACGGAGAGCGATGGGGTTTGGAAGCCATGATCTTCGGCGGGCACCGACAACAAAAGGAGGCAGAAGTATCCCTTGCCAACTCATGGGCCTGAAGGAGGTGGAACTTTGAAGATCTCAAGCTCATACCCGCCACAAATTTGACATTGGAATCTTGCATGGAGCTTTGCTAGCCCTTCGGGCCAATCTTTGAACCGCGCGATGAGATGCTCGCGCTCTCTGTACAGCTTAGCAGCCCACATCTCTCGGCATTACACGTCAGTCCGAAACCCGTAGGTCCAAGGCACTGGACGACGGCAATGCCAACTTCATACTTAGCCTCTCAACCCTCCTGAGTAGATGAAGAGAGCCAGGCCATCGCCGGAATATTGAGTATGATTTGATTTGCGGCTCGGTCTTCTGTCTCGGGTCGTCGGAGGACATCCGGGAGCTATCGTCTGACTGCATACCTGGGAAAGGTCAGTATATCGCGTTGAGATGCTTGTGACGCCCGATTGTACGGTCGGAAATGAGAAGTGCCTTACCTTCTACCGTTGGTCTCGAGAGCGACTTCCACGAGCTCCCTCGCTGAGCGCGGAACTTGATGAATCGCATGCCGTCACACATTGGGCTATCGGACCAACGCCTCCGATCGGCCGACTTCCCCGGCCCCGGCGATGCCGGCCAGCTCCACCGTTCCACGAACCTGGCTATAGAAATCTCCAAGAACTGGGCGGAGGATCCACGGTACTTACGTCCGCCGTGCTTTTCGCGTGGGACACTCGCGAAAAGAAATGTGATCAATCAAACATAAATATCTTACGTTCATCGATTGGAATAGATGTTGCAGCGTCGGCCCACGGAGCCGCTTGCAGAATCCTGAGCTCGTACTCGCTGTCAGCTCAAGAATCCATTGCCCAAGCGTTTGTCTTCAGTAGAAATGTGAATGATGCCTGAAAATTTCGAACTGAAAGGCTGGGGCATCGTGCTCGTGCACAAATGTTGATCAGTGAAGTGGAAACTTCATGGGTTCAACATGCCCGGGGCTGAGGCAATCGTGCACGAACAATACGAACAATCGAAAGCACGTCATGCTGGCATCTGTGCCTTGCAGATGGCTCCGCCGCGACGGGTTATTGCCTGTGATCTGCTCCCGGCATTTCGATTTGGTCCAAGCCTGATCTGGAGTGCGCCCACTGTGGTGGTGGTTTCCTCAGTGTTGCTGATGAGATGCTGTTTGGCGGCATCCTTCGGGAGAAGTCGGAGCAGCTAGAAAGGTGGAATCAGGAACGACGAGTGTGATTTTACGCCATGAAACTCTGTCTGAGCATCATTGGCAGTAGGACTGCGCGCCTTCTGATGGAATGAAGTTGAGAAAGATGTCGTTCAGAGTGACAGATGGCTGCACTGCATGAAGACGAAGTTGAGGACCTGTCCCACTTTCAGTGCGGGAGGCGACTTTTCGGCAGCTAACCGACCATTCATGCGATAAACGTGGGGTTTCTTTGGGTTGTCAATGTCGGCAGTGGCCGATATCCCTAGCATCCTTGACGCTTGCTGCCCCAAAACGTGAAAGAGCTTGTACGAGAAGTCCGTTTTGGGGAACCAGCGTCACTGAATCTCCGGGAGACCATACGCATCATCGTATCTCATACCAACAGAATCTCAAGGTAGCTTGGCCTCAGCCAGAGTATGTTGAAGAAGGGGCTGCCACAGAGCTAGCAGCGCACCAATGGCTCGTCCCGGCGGCTATAGGGAAGGTCGCTTGTGCATGTCGAATCGTCTCAGGCAGAATCGCTGAGATTTGCGACATGTGCTTAGTGGCAGCTCAGAATGCCGAAACCGATCGCGAGAACCCCATCCATTCGAATGTTAACGGTTGTCAAAATTCTGCCCTTTGATCATGACTCGCTTCCAAGGGAGCACTCGTTATCGGATCGGATAAGATGTTGGTGGCGAGAGGGCAGCACAACGTTGTTCCAGCTGGATGGTTCGATGAGCGGAGACCGGTCCCTCTTGAAGAAGAACAAGCGGAAATGCGGTGTGGACTGTGGTTCCAGGCCGCACGATGGGTATCAGAGGGCATGGTGCCAGTGGTTGAGGATCGTCGGAGTCGGACTGGATCTCCGAGGGAAATGGGAACGCTCCTCCCAGCGGTCCGGGGAAATGCACACCGACAAACCAACGTTGACGGTCAAGAAACAGTGTACGAAGGTTTTGAAAGCAGGCGTCCTGTTGATTCCCTTGCAAGTCGCCGCACGTGTCGCGATACCCCACGCCGAAGCACCCCGGAGCCTCGTGGCCGGCCGTTTGCCACCGGACATGACAGTTTGACAGCTTCACGTGTCTAACGTCTATGCTGCATGAACCCAAAGGAATGGGTACGACACAATGACAGGTGCAGGGACAAGGGCTTGCGATGGTGTTTGGGCGGTAGCGTGATTGAAGGCCATCTTTCCGTAATAAGCGAACGATATTAGCGTGGCAGAAGAGAGGGAATCTGACGATGCCGCGAGTCAGGTCTTCGTCAAGCAAGGGCGGGAATTTGAGTGGAGATTGGGCAGAAGAATCACCGTAGACGTTGGAAAAGAGTTTAGATGGATGGTGTTGAAGTTGAAGTTGGAGTTGAAACTGTGAAACTGGAAAGGTGCACTGGGATTCCTAACGTAGATAAGGTCCATAAGTAATGGAGGCACCTCCTTATCGGGGGTGCTCCTTCCTCCCTGCCGGCACCCGCTTAGTGGCTCCCGGTGGCCGGCGGTCGGCTCCGAGGCGGAGCTAACAGCCACCCCGCGTTTTCGGAGTTGCAAGTTGCGCCTTTGAGCCATCTGCGGGTCTCTGCGGCCCCCTCTTCTCCATCAGCTTCATCAGTGTGTTTGTGTTTGATACTGGCCACTTTGCATCATTGTCTTGGCCAATCGAAATCTCTTTTGGGCCGTTAAAAGACTTCGTGATTGGCTTCCATTCACCCGGAACCTTTCCCACTAACGCACTCGTCTCATCTTTCATCCCATCATCCAGCTCCACCATGTCCTCGACCCCATTCCCGGTGCCCAACGCCACGGTGCCCTACTGGCGATCGCAGCTCCACGAGCTTGACAGCTTTCAGAGCTCCGAGACGCTGCCAACAGAGCAGGATATCGTCATCATCGGCGCTGGGTACACTGGGACGGCTCTGGCCCATTACCTTCTGGAAGGCCTTGATGAACCCTCGCGACCATCCATCGCCATCCTTGAAGCCAGACAAGCTTGCTCGGGAGCGACGGCGCGCAATGGTAAGCCACCTCCCACGTGCAATAGCCCCGCGCTAACACGAGGCAGGCGGTCACGTAAGACCTGACCTTTATCAAGGTCTCCCGGGTTTGATCAGGAAGTACGGGCAGGAGGCAGCTGATGAGATGGCCTCCTTTGAGCTTGCCAACCTCCATGCTGTCAGAGACCTCGTCAGGGAGAAGAAGATTGACTGCGACTTCAGAGTGACCACCTCCATGGCTGTTATCAGAAAGGATGAGCACGCTCTTCCGTTCAAGAAAGGCGTCGAAGAGCTGCTACGGCTAGGATTACCAACAGCTAAGCTCGTTCACACTGTTGAGGGCAAGGCGGCCGAGACGTTCTCGGGCGTCAAAGACGCCACGACTGCTTTTGCATTCGAGGCTGGCTCTATTTGGTATGGTCTCATTCACCGTCAGAGACGTCTAGAAGAGAGAACCACGTTGACCCTTGCAGGCCCTACAAGTTTGTCATGTCCCTCCTGTCGGAAGTCGTCAGTAAGGGAGCCCAGCTTCACACGCATACTCCCGTCAGCCAAGTCTCTGACACCCAAGACAACGGGTTCTGGACCGTGACCACCCCCAGAGGTGTCGTTAGAGCCAAAACGGTTCTCTTTGCATCCAATGCATACACCTCCTCGCTGATCCCCCAGTACAAGGACCGCATTATCCCAGCACGGGGGATCTGCAGCCATGTGGCCGTCCCAGAGGGTATTCATCCTCCACACCTTCCTTCGACCTACTCCCTTCGCCATGGTCCGGGTCTGTACGACTACCAAATCACCCGGCCGGACGGGAGCATCATTGTTGGCGGGGGCAGAACGGAGTTTTACCCGAAGCGCCTCGATCAATGGTACAACGTCTGGGATGACTCAACTTTGATCGAACCTGCGGCTACGTATTTTGATGGCTACATGCAGAGAAACTTCCACGGGTGGGAGAACAGCGGAGCCAAGGTTGACAAAGTCTGGACAGGAATCATGGGGGTAAGTACTTCCCGATCACGCGCCGGTCCGGCGAGGAACTAATGAGGTACAGTACACAAATGACCAGCTGCCCCACGTTGGTGCAGTCCCATCGAAACCTGGGCAATACATCGCCGCAGGGTTCAACGGCCACGGAATGGCCTTTATCCTACTTACGGCCAAGGGGCTAGCAAAGATTGTCCGAGACGGCGTGCCCTTCTCCCAATCCGGAGTCCCGCGGCTTTTTGAGACGAGCGAGGCTAGGCTCCAGCGAGACGAGAATGAACTTCTTGCATAGACACATTTTGAGCACGAGTTAGCACCATCCCACGAGGGCACCACGTCTGGCCCCTGTAGTAAGGAGATCTTTCGACTCTTGCAGATTCCGGACATTATCCTGCTGTGGAGAAGAGCCGAGCCTGCATGCCTGCCAGGGCGAGATGACAAAGTCGCGGATGCCAATGACAAACCCGACAAAGGATCGGTCGGGCGCTGCATGAACGCGGCGCATCAGCAGATGCCGAACCATCCTCTTCCGGGTCCGGCCGAACCCCTGTTCCCTTTGGTGGATCGATCGGACCATGGCTACATCTGCAAGGCTGAGGCTATGGGATTCGGGCGCAGCCGTCAAGGATGGTGACAGCTCCAACAGCATCTATTAGAAAACGGTCTTGCAGGGCTGGGGGTGGGTGGGACCAGGAGGATCTTCTGTACAGGGCCTGGTGAAATGTCTCGTCTTTTATTTACCAAGTCATCTGGGCCGTCTACTTTTCAAAGTGTTCGTGCCAAGGCGAGCGTGCATGTCACTCATGCTGGCTCTAGAGCCATTCCATGATCTTTTGGGTATGAGATGGTTCATGTACTTTTCATTCATAAGTTCGTCACACTATGTAATTACCTCTCTCGGCGATTTCCTGACGCCTGGTATGTACGTCCCCTCATTACTCGTGCTGTTTTAGCTTATTCAACGTGATAGCCACCACTGATTACCATTACATCGAATTACTAAAAGGCGAGGTTAGCTACGACATGGCATGTTGGAGTAGTGCTGTGTCAACGTACAATGTCGATCCATCTGGCCATCCACTTGTTGACAGCGGCCTTAGCCTCGTCAACAAGACCAAGCTCGAGGAGCAGCTGCACCGAGCCACGGATGCCGGACTCGAGAGCCGAGGAAATCCAGGCGTGCGTGTAAGAGGTGTGCTCGCCGATGAAGATCATCTGCGCCAGTGTTAGTTCCAATTGCCACAAAGAATTTATAGAACGGGGACGGTAGACTCACGTTGTCGTACGTCTTGAAGTACTCGGGGATGTACAGCTGGTGCTGGCCGGCAACGGGGCTGACCCACGAACCGCTCTCGAGGGGGTCGAGCACCCAGCAACGACGGTTGTAGTTGCCGGTGTATAGCTCGCGGGTGTCCTCGCCGTGGATCTCGACCATGGCGTCGAGGACGTACTGCACGTGCTCCGCCTCGGAGACGGACGCCCAGCGGTGGCCCCAGTCGCCGGAGATATAGCTGGCGAGCATCGTCGCCTTGCCGGTGCCGTTGATGTTGTACGAGGGGTAGCACGTGGAGCCGATGCCCGGGATGTCGGAGGTGGTGCTGCAGCCGCCGACGATGGGGTTCTCATAATGCTCCCAGAAGCGCTCGGAGAACTCGAGGGCGACCTTGCAGGCGCTGGTGTAGGGGAGCTCCTTGATGGCGTTGGAGATGGTCAGAGGCAGGGAGGGCAGACGCCACTTGCGGATGATGGAGAAGGGGACGGCCATCAGCGCGTAGTCGTAGGAGGCGTTCTGGAAGGTCTTCTCGGTGAAGTTGTTGCGCCACTGGAGGTTGACCTTGGAGTCCTCGGTGAACTGCACGCGCTCGATCTTGCGGTTCATGGTGGTCACGTCGTCGACGAGGGGGTGGAAGGACAGGGGCAGGCGGTTGAGACCGCCGTCGATGGTCCTGTAGGTCGCGGCCTCGAAGTACATGCCCTCGTAGAGGGTGTCCCAGAAGGAGGTGGCGGAGTACATCCCGAGAGCATCGGTGGAGTTGAGGGAGCCCTTGAGGTAGTTCACCATGAAGGCATACTCGGACCAGGTGTCGCCGCCGAGGCCGTTCAGGCCGTTGCGAACCCACTCGCCGTGGGCCTTGTACATGTTCTTCGCCATGGCGACGGAGAAGTCGCTGCCGGGCATGTACTTCTCCTGCTCCTCGGACAGGGTGTTGGTGGCATCGTCGTAGACGGTCGCGACGGCGAGCGAGGAGTTGGCGGAAATTTGAGCGAGGGTGGGGGGCAGGCCGTTGGCGAGCTTGATGCCGTTCTTATAAGACAGGCCGTTGATGTTGGACTGGATCCAGGGAATGAAGTCGACGCTGAGGTTCTTGTCGTGGTTGTTGAGTTCGTTCATCTCGGCAGCGAGCTGGAAGACCAGCTGGTGGTCAGAGATGTTGTAAGTGGCGTTCGTCTTGGGGTCGACGTAGGTCTCGGGGAAGCGCATGGGACCCATCTCCTGGTAGGAGTAGTCAAAGGGGCCGCCGGAGAGGTACTCGGTGTGCACACGACCGCCGAGGCGCTGGCCAGCCTCGATGATGCTAATGTTGGTCATGCCAGCCTGAGACAGGACGAGGTAGGACATCAGTCCAGACATGCCGGCGCCCACGATGGCGATCTGCTTGGACTTGGCGGCGTCAACGTCCACGGCGGCGGGCTCCTTGTCCTTGAGGAGGTTAACAGCCTCGAACCAAGCTCCGAGCGTGTCGAAGCCAGTCTCGTTGCTCATGTGAATGGCTGGACTGATGTCAGTGTTTGAGTGAAAGCAAGGCTAGTGGACAAGGCTTACATCTCTTGGCAGCACGACGCTTCCAGCTGTGGTGAAGCGTCTGAGGCTCACTTCGACCGACCAAGGAGCCGGAGATGCTCCAAGCGGAGATACAACCGTCGGAGTGGGCATCCTCAGGGAGGACCCAGACGAGGCGCTGGGAGTCGCGGACCTCGGACTTGACGATGGTGTGGTGAGCATCATCGAGAGAGACGCCGCGGCAGGACCCGTAAGTGAAGGTGACGGATCCATCAACGGGCTCTTCGATCGTCAGGTGGATGTTGGAAACGCGAGAAGTCACTGCGTGACGGGTCTCGAGCTTCAGAGGAAGACCCGAAGCAGCCGCGAGGGCGCTTCCGGCGACGAAAGAGAGGAGCCACCGAGCCATTGCGAGATTAGAGGACCGATTTGGGGTTGTCCGGGTCAGATTGGCGTGAGGAAGAGGAGGCTCTGGATATCTTCATGTTGGCGATACGCCCGCTGGTCTTTATAGACCTGCGGACTCTGTGTCATCGATCCAGATGCCCGGGCCGAGACCGGTCTATGGACGTCTCTGTCCGGCGCGCAAGACTCGCCGAACCACCACGGAGAACAGCTTCAGAAGTGACCTGATCCATGAACATCACAATATTGGTCATCGAACAATTACGTGAGGCGGTGTCGGCTTGCGCAGCTTCGCAAGCTTACAGCAAACATCATCAAGGGTCGCCTCGGACAGACAAGAACGGATCCATCCCATCGGAGAGTTTCCCGGTCGTTCAGCTTTACCTGAAGAAGCAGGTGCGAAAGAATGCCATGTCGATTCTCCCAGGGAGCTCCACGGCTCACCATGTGGTGGCCATGCAGTTTGACGTTGCACACAGCATTCGTCGGGCGCGAGGGTCCCGAGTCATTGGGTGTGGTGTCTTATCTGTGGAGGCGGCGCCAGGGCGGGAAGATAGGAACGGTTCCTTACCCTTCTTTACCCCGGTGGCGGGGCGATATCCCATCTGTCCCCGTCCTCTTGGCCTCCGGGTGCCGCAGTGGGGGAAACAAGGTGGACATGGGATGGAGAAGTTGTTTCTTGGGCATCGGTGTCGGTTGTCGTCTGCGCCCTTTCGCCCTTTCGACGCCCATTGTGGGAACTCAGCGGCGTGCGATGGAGAGAAACTGGGGTCGGAGTGTTGGTTCACCGGCTCTCTCCGAGATGTTGCGATAAGACAAAACAAACCGGTTGGTATATGTCAGCATGGAGGCCGATGAGCGGCGGAAGCGGTTGGTTGAGGGTTTGAAGAGAGGCCTGGAGCAAAGGTGTTACATGATGATGACGGTCAGCAATTCACAGATTGTCCCGCCTGTAAGCCTTGTGAGATTTGATAGACATGAGGGATACCATGTTGTTTGATAGGGCGCGCACATCATCGAATGAAGCACCCGTAAGAACCGTCAGAAAGCCCTTGGCATCATCCTCCCGTCGCAAATGCGACAAGCCTGTCAAATGGCACACCATCTTCCCCGTTCGGCGTTCAAGGCCAGCTAGGACGCCGAGATGACACTTGTGACATCTCCGAGCAATTGACCGCGGCGTGCGAATTCTCTCCGGTAACGGCTGATCCTTGAGGTTGATGGATACGCCGTATGTCCATCTGCAACTGAGCCGGCCCGGTTGTCAATATTTAATCAAAAATACAACGTAGCCCCGACCCAGAAACAAGAAAGAATGCCTCTAAAGGAATCTTTTGGCGACGGGAGATAAGCACAAATGCCGCACTTGTTGGACGGCAGGCAAAGAGAAAGAGACGGGAGCCACTGGGCAACAGGCTGGAGTGAGTGCCGGACTCCACAAGAACATGTTATTGGTCGAGATAGCCAGTCCCGAATCCCACGGGTAGAGATAAGAGATGCGTCAATTAGTCTCGGCATGTGGGCGGGGCGACTGCTGGTTGGAAGGTCCAAGAAGAAGGAAAAGCAAACAGACAGGAAAAAAAGACCGCTTCGCTTGAAGAGGCTGTGAAGTGAAGTTGGGAAATCATCACAGGTAACAGAACATTGTGTAACGTCTGGTGTTTTCCAGATGTCTGTTTAAAGTGCATCAGGGTTGTGACGGCGCAAGGGTCGAAAAGTTACTGAGGTGTCTCCGGGCTCAATGGCATCATGAGCAGCCAATTGAAGGCCCGGAATGACAAATGTCTCCGTGCGGCATTCTCCACAGCTGTAGAGTGCCGAGAGATTTTGGAGATTGAGCTGAGGAGAAGCAGCTGCAGCAGCACGGCTTTGCGGCTTTGCGGCTCTGCAACTCAAATCACATCATCCGCCAAACCCCCTTTCAGACTCGTGTTTGCAGATTCTGGGGTAACTTACGCCCGCAACTCTGCGCCCGCAAGATCGCACCCTTAAAACAACCCCCGGTGAGCATCTCGGGAGTCACAGCAGGCACGGGAGCTGCTGCAAAAGATCTCTGTCTGTTCAGCTGAGCCAAGACCTGACGAGGCGGATTGCCTGAGTGAAGCATGGCTGAAGCCGCGGGTGCAACTGCAACGGAGACCCCGCCTTGGTGGGCAGCGTTTCCTCTCCCCAGAGCCAAGTCTTTGGAAGTCGAGGCCGAAGAGGTGATGGCGTTGCTTGAGGCTAGAGCTGCAGCAGAGCAAGACAGTCCTCGCGAGTTTCTGCTCGTGGACGTACGCAGGAACGATTGGGAGGGCGGCACGATATCAACGTCGATCAACTTCCCCGCCCAGACTCTGTACCAGACAAGGCCCGTCATCCATGAATTGTGTAAGCAGGCTGGCGTCAAGCGTGTAATATTTTATTGCGGTGAGTATTGATCCGCTCTAATCGTGGCTGTCCATCCACACAACTTGAAAAGGCCCCTCCCCCTGCTGAAGCCGTTGCACAGGTAGCAGCAACGGCCGCGGCCCACGCTCGGCGAACTGGCTGCAGGATTACTTTGACGATGTTGACGAGACTGCCGTGCAGGCCGTCATCCTTAAGGGCGGCATCAAGGGCTGGGTACGCAGGTACGGCGGCCGCATGATGGATTGGTATGACGAGAAAGCCTGGGTTGATCTTGCCAAGTGAGTTTTGCTGCATGCATGGACGCCCGAAACACGAGATTCGTCAGATGGCAGCTGCGGCGGTCGTGGTGGTTCGCATGAATGTGACATTTGCTGGTATCTAGCCATATTTCATCCCCGCCCGTTTCTTTGTCTCGGAACCAAATGCATCTTTTTGTGCCGTCATAACGCCGAAGTGTAAAAGCCCCGCAAAAGCATCTCGTGGAAGTCGACCATCGGATCATGAGGGCATCTAGCCCCTCTGCTGGCGCTCGTCGCCGCCGATTCTCTCGAGTGCCTCCAGCATGACGACCGAGTTGCCGCGGATGACCTAGGTGAGGTTAGCATTCAACTGGTAAATCTGGTGGAGAAAGTGGGATACGTACGACCATGCCTAGCCTGACCTTCTCGCCGCCCTCCTTCTCCTCGACTGCCTCGTCCAGAACAATGTTCAGGAAGACCTATGGGGCTTGTTAGCTCGAAGCTCCAAAGGAAAGAACCGAGTGCGTCGTACATCGTAACCTCGGAGAACACCGATGACCTTGCGGCTACCGTTCAATTGCACAAACAGTCTCTTGTCGAGGTACTGCGATAAATGTTAGCGATTTTGACCCTGGACAGAAGGGAATGAGCCGATAGAGGATGTGCTATCGGAGGCACTCCAATTATCTGGTTGTACATCGTACAAGTCCGGAGACTCGGGAATGTCCGTGAGGAAAATGGGCCTCCGTACCTTCTTCAGCTCGGGCTGTGCGGGCGCCATCTTGTCCTGTCTGTCTGTCGGGTGTGGATGGGTTGGAATTTGGGTGATGTCAATCGAGGCGCGAAATGGGCTTTGCGACGCGACGAAGCTATCGATGCTCTGAAGCCTGCCGAGGGTAGCCTAGCCTGGGCGGTGTCGAAATTTGGGTGGGTCACGTGGCGATAAGAAAGCTTATCTGCGCGTTCGATCAGCAGCTGAGCGGCCTGGGAATCGTTGGAGCTTCAACATCTTCAAAATACTACCGAAATTGCATCGTCTTTCAGGATGAGCTCGTTCACGCCAAAGAGGAAAGCGCGTGTGATCAAAGTCCACGATGACGAGGACGACGATGTGCCCAAAGGTTCGCCGGAGCCGGTGAAGGATGGTGAGTCCGCAGTTCCCATCCAGAGACGATGCGCTGATGCCGTTCGCAAGGCTAATGGGGTGGCAGAGGGTGCGCCGATAGCGGTAAAGTTCACGCGAAAACCGTTCCGACAGAGCGGCCTGCGAAAGAGCATCAACTTCAGCGAGGTCGACGACTCCAATGGCGGCGCTGCAATCAGCGACTCGGGCAAGTCCAAGGGCTCTACGCAACAAGAAGATGAAGAGGACGACGGCCCCGTAGTGGTCCGTCCGACGGTCAGCCGTTCCGGATCTCTGAAGCAGAAGAAGCGCCAGTCTTCTTCTAGGCTTTCTTTTGGCGGTGCTCAGGGCGGCGGTGACGAGGGGGAAAAGACGGAGTACACCACGCCCAAGAAGGCCACGCTGGGACACCAAGCATTGGAGAACAGTGCAATCAAGAACCGCCTGCCGATGCGCTCCTTCCGCGACGAGGAAGAGGATCGACCGAGATATAGCAAGGAATACTTGGACGAACTACAAAACTCGACCCCCAACACACCGCAGCACCTTGCATCCAAGCGCGTGCACGATGAGGACGAGATGGACCTGGATGCGTCCGAACTTGAGGGGGCACTGATTGTCAACTCGGACGAACTAGGCTCGCGACCTCAGCGGACGAACATTCTTACAGACGCGGAGATCCAGGAGCGCAAAGAGCGCAGGGCAAGATTGGCACAAGAGCAGTCGGGCGACGACTTCATTTCGTTCGACGATGACGAGGGCGGCGCTTCGCTGCGCAAGAAGAAGGCTGACACCCGGCTTGTGCCCGAGGATGAGGATCTGGGTGAGGGATTCGACGACTTTGTCGAGGACGGTGGTCTGTCGCTCGGCAGGAAGGCGGAGAGGGAAGAGAAGCTCCGCCGACGGCGCGAGATGGCGGAGCAGATCAAGATGGCCGAGGGCGACTCTGGTGATGAGTCGGACGCCTCGGAGGCGGAGCGGCGTGCGGCATTCGAAGCAGCGCAGACGCGCTCCGGCATGGATGGTTTGGAGAAACCTCAGACCAACCCGGCCGAGCAACTTCTGCAGGTGCCTCCGAAAATCACGCCCTTGCCGGACCTGTCAGAGTGTCTGTCGAGGTTACAGATGACGATGCGGGCCATGGAGTTGGAGTTGGCGGACAAGACAAAACGGGTGGAGGAACTGAGGCAGGAGAAGCAAAGCATTTTGGCCAGAAAGGATGAGGTGCAGGAGCTTCTCAACGAGGCCGGGCAGAAGTATACGAGCGTGGTCGGTACTTCATCTGCGGCAGAATCTGCGGCACAGTCTCCGGCAAGACAGATCACGAATGCTGGCGCGAGTGAGTTGAGGATGGAGAGGGGGCTAGAGAGCCTTGGAACAACACCGAATGAGCGCCCGGATCCCGATGAGCTGGGTTAGTTGAGTTACGTACATGCACCTAGCAAACTAATGATACCCGGCATAGACTGCTTTCATGGAACCATTGCTTCAATTCTTTGATTGTCTAAGAAATAACCTCTCCATAAACAGAGAGAAATGTCCTGCCAATGCCAACGCCGCGTGAGAATACACCTATGGTACAGACTACCACTTGCCAATTATAAGCACAGTCACTTCACTCATTCCAATCCACTTTGAGCTCGCAAAGCCTTATCAACGATAACTTTACTTCGACCTGGAAACACCAGCACCAATGACGCCGGGAAGCGGCTCCTCGCCGACGTTGAAGAGGAGGGAAATGGCGAAGTAGAGGGTTCCAATCAAAGCGATGCCGAAGCCAGTAAAGAGCCAGAAAGGAACACTAATATCAACCTTGCTGCAAGCAGGTCCACCCCAGTGGGTGACGCTGCCAGTCTTGTTGGACTTGGTGGACAGGCAGGCGCAGGCGAAGCAAGTGCCGGTAGACTGGCCATCGGCCTTCTGGTACTTGTTCACGCACTCGCCGTGGCCCGAGCAGTTTCTGGTATCCTTAACGCAGGCGTCGGCCGAAGAGAAGCAGGAGGGGATGCTGCCACGCTTGATCTCGCCGGGGAAGGGGGTGGCGCTCTCGGCGGGGCTCGTGGGCGCAGGCTTGTCTTGCTTGTCGGACTCGGTCTTCATGACGGACTCGACCTGGCGGCGGCGAAGCTCCTCAGGCTTGGAAGACCAGTGGCGAATCTGAGAGTTGCGGGAAGATTCGGGCAAAGCAACGAGGATAGTCTCCATCTCGCCGTTCTGGGCCAGCTGGCGAAGGAGAGAAGCGTTCTCGGCGAGGGAGCTGATGATGGAGGCGTCCTGCAAGTCCATTAGCATTAGCATTTGGGCATCCACAGAGATTGAGTAGTTAGTTTACCTTCTTCACGTCGTATCTAACAACGGACGACTTGCCGCTCCAGCACTCCTCCGCGAAGGGGTTGATGGCCTTGTCGAACTTGCAACCCTTCTCAGTGACGCCGACGTTCTGGAAGTCGTTGGCCAGCAGCAAGCTGTTGGCAGCGGCGGAGGGTGCGTCGCCGACCCTGAAGCTGGGTCCATTACCAATGGACTTTTGAAGGGTCTTGGCATCATCGCCGGTGATGCCCTCGAGCATCACAACAAGCTGGGACGGGTTGGTGGAGGCGGCGTTGCTGAAGAGACCCTGCGGCGACAGGCCGAACTCGTTCAGGTAGTTGACTGCCTTCTCGCTAGACATGGTCTCGGGGAGGTCCCAGGTGCCATGCTGACCCTCGGGAGACAGACGCTGTAGGAGGATGAGGCGGGCAATCTGTCGTGGTAATGATGGGATGTCGGAACTGGAGGTTGAGGTCTGCTTCGATTGCAGGAGATATACGTCAGCGGGCTGGTCGGAGGACAGCGCGGTCGCGACGCCGGCCAGGGCTGTCGCAAGCCCAACGGAGACCTTCATGATGTCGAACGCGGTAGATGGAGCTCGGGGATGGATTCGACGATGGGGTGTTGTTGACAAGTGGGCGAGCGTGATGCTGCAGGTGGCTGCTATCTCCAAGGCCAAAGCTGCGTCGAGTCGGCACGTAAGTCGACGGGAGCTGTCGCAGCACGTCCCAGGTGCCTGTCTGGATCCATTGGTTCGACCCCGTGGCGGGATCAAGGTGGCTGATCGGCTAATCCGTTTATCCGATTGTGGCTTGACTCCTTTCCAGGGGTCTAAGTAGTAAGGCGGAGCATGAGCGATACTCATCGATGAAGGTGCCCTGTGCTTCAGGACCTTTCACACTGTCTGCTGCGCTGTCGGCAGGCATCCTCCAGGGGGCCGATGCGCTGGCGGGGTGCGGGGCAGGGACCAGCAAACACTGTGCGCCGACATGCATCTAGAACTCCCGGCCGGGAACCTGCGCGGAGGCACTGCACTGGGTCGGGAACTTGTTGGTGGCAGACACAGAGCCGCGCAACGCAGCCGCAGTCGTTGTTCAATTTGATGTTGGAGACGCCTCGGGTTGCCGTTGCGTCTGGAACAAACAACAGCAGAAAGCTGCACTCGAGTCGCGGCAAAACACGTCAGCATTGCTAGAAGCGCCGCGTCGTCTGTGTCACTTCTTTCATCCTCTTGTTCGCATTACTACAAGGCCATCTGCCTGCCGTCCCATCCCGTTCCATCCCACCTCCGCCGGGCAATCCACGTCGATTCGCATCAGTCATCGCAGCCAACCTTCGTCCGTCTCCCCCGACTCCGACAACCCGACCGGTTCATCGCTGCAAGAGAGCGACCTCCTCCTGTTACCGGAACCCCCACGGCCGCCGTCGCTCGGCGTGCCCCTCTGAATACACGATGTGGCGTTTCTTCAGGCCACGCGCCAGCACTCTCGCTGCTCGGGCGCTCGCCCCGAAGGTCCAAGACCAACAGACCATCGTCGTCCAGAGGGTCAAGGTCACCAAGTCTCGATTCAGGGCCAGGTACGAACCCATGACTTCCGTTGCTCCACAAGGCTCCAGCTGACTTATTGCCAGGTCATTTCTCCTCGGCGCAGGCATATCGCTTGCCTGTTGGCAAATGTACTGGTCGACCGTCCTGAACCCGTTCTTCCGACATGTCGACCGCGAATACGAGAGTCTATCGGCCGCTGAAAAGAAGGCGCTAGATGAAGAGATGGATGAGGAGACCGAGCCATGGTTTATACCCTTCCCGTTTACGACGAAACAAGTCAGCCAGCCGCCGTACAAGGGCACCGACCCGGAGTGGCGACAATACGTGATGATCAGTAAGGACAAGGAACTTCAAAACGCCATACGGGGTATGTATGATACTACGACTACGATCGCGATTGACGCTGACTGCGATGTATAGCTGACCTTGCCCACTGGGTGCGAAGCGCTGTCGAGAGGCATCCTACGTTGACGGCCAGGTGTGGCAATGTGGTGAACCTGCGGAGATACTGGTTGGACATCGATTTTCCGTACCGTCCGCCACCAGTATACTACTCTTCTGGGTATGTTGTGCACTGAAATATACCCTCAACATACCAATGTACCACTGACTAACATGGCGCAGGTTGCTGATGCAGGACGATGGACTTTACTGGTCAACTCAACCGGTCGACTCTTTGACCGTGAACAGGCTGCGCAAGATTCTCTGGCCAGAAGCCATGACACTCTCAACATGGGCCTTTACGTCAGCCCTGGTGAAACAGCATTTCGAAGGCATTTCTCGAGCGCTCGGCTTTGAGTCTAGCAAGCCAACGTCGCCATTCCCGCCACTTCCCAGCGGCAACGTGCAGCAGACCAAGTCTGAGGGGCCACTCCCCTCTGCCAACCGACAGACCCCGGACGGCACTCCTGCCGAGAACGCCTCCCACGATGTCAGCAAGACTTCTGACTCGCGACAATCAGGAGAACCTGAGAGCGGCGGCAGGACCAACTTCGTCAGGGACACAGCCATGGCTCACATCGAAGGCATGAAGCAGATCACAGATGGCCCTGCCCGCGAGTTCAGAAAGAAACTGGCGCAGTCGTGGAAGCCAACTAGATCTTACCCTCCGCGAGGCTGCATCCTAGTGTCTGGCTTTGTTGAGATCGAGCTACCCAGGGGCTTCGTCGTTATTGACGTATGGGGCCACTGGAATCCTCAGACCACAAAATTCGAACCCAGGTCGACCTACATGATACTCAGAAGAATACAAATGAAGCAACAAGCTCCTGCTCGGAGCTGAGCAGACCATACAAAGGCATCTCTTTTTGCATACTGGCGGCGTTGGGTTAGCGGTGAGCATTTCATCATCTTGGGGTGTCGTCGGCATCGGTTTAGTGGCATGAAAACACCAGCGAGTATCCGCATGGGGTTGGGCAGGTCTGCCAGGCCTTTCCAGGGCCGCGATCCTGCATTCCATACAATGATGGAATAAGCGTTTTTCAATTCATTATCAGAGATACCATAGATTGCGTGAGGCGGGACGGTTTCAGGGGTTCAAAATTCCTCTCATAATTCCTTCCTTATGATCTTGCTCGCGCCTGATTTTATTGGCTTCTAACGTGCGTCTCTCTGTTATTTGACGGCATTTCATGTCTATGGTCTTCTCCTGGTGCCTCAGCCACCCCCGACCCATCCATTTCATAAAGATGTCGCCCATCCAGCTCCTTCACGCCTGTGTACCTTTCCGACGTTACTTCCCCCTGCCCCTCTGCCTTGGGTTTCTTCGCATGGCGCCGGTAAAACCAAACCGCCGCCAAAAGCGCAAGACCAGCTACAAACACACCAACGCCAACCCCGATGCCTGCAATTGCGCCAACACTGAGGCCTGAAGAAGAAGGGTCGTCGCTTGCGTCTGTCGGCGTCTCAGCGGGCGCGGTCGCAGCGGCAGTTGCGAATCCGTCACCCGTGCTCGCGGCATTCTCGCTCGCCGAGCGTATCGCCGTCGTAGTCGTTGCCGCCGTCGACGCTGCCGTCGTCGTCGTCGTCAAAGCCTGGTCCACGGCGTTGCCAATCGTCGCGGCCGGGAGCTTAAAGACAGCCGTCGAAGTACTGCAGCACCGTGTCTTTTCCCGGTCCGACTCACAGCAGTACTCCGCCTCCGCGCCGTACCCCTGACGATCACACTCCCACACTTGAACGCCGCTGCTGCGGAAGTCGTAGGCCGAGGAGTTGTCCGGGGAATCTTGGTCTAGGTCTGCTATGAGCTACGTCATATCTTGGAGTCGAGGGAAAGGGGCTTCTTCTTACTCAGGAGACACTGCTTCGGGCACAGGTCGCTGGTCCACTGCGCGTCGGTACACGTCCCGCGGGCGTAGCTGACGCCGCTGCTGGCTGTTGTGTCGTCGAGGAGGCAGAGGCCGTTGGATAGACACGCTTTCGACGAGCCGCAGCACATGCTCACTGGGGCGGAGACGTTACATGGGACATCGGTGCTTTGTTTGCCGTTGGGAAAGTAGCAGAGGAGCTGGGCCGTCGCCAGGTGCAGGGCTGCTACGACGACGAGAGTGCCGCTTGTCAACATCATAGAAGGTGTCTTTCTGGCGTTCCAATGATCGGGATTCAGGGTCCAATTGGAAAGATGTTCTGGAGCTTAGAACTTGATAGAAGTGAGAGAGGAATTAGGCGGCAGATTTAATCGATGGAAGGTCCGCACCTCCATAAGGCTGGCAAAAGTGGCAACACGATGCCATTCTAGTTTGGTCTGGTGCGACTACTTGACGGTCCTTCAAGTTAATTAAAGATCACACTCCATGTTTATGCAGGGATTCAGCAAATGGTCGGTCTGCCATAGGCGTTTCATGGCTAATTTGGTGGCTGAACCCCCTTCCAGCACATGGCGCTAACGCAGGAGAGGCAAAGTCGAAGTCGGGGTTTGGTTGACTGCTCAGCATAACATCTCTCAACTCAGAATGTTCTCCCTATAATTCGAATCGGTCAAAAGAAGGTTGTATGGACAGATGGAAAAAGGGCAGATCGCATCGACCTCTTACATCCATCACAACTCGATCAGCATGCCAGCTCTCAATACAGTAACTGATCAGGACTTTGCTCCAAGACGACCGGATAAACAGGCAGTCGTTTTCACTCTCTATCGCGAGCGAGCAATGATAGGGTGTACATCAGCCGGATGAGGGGGGGTCGTTACCCGCTTCCGACACCGATTGTGGACACCATATTGATCGGTTTAACGGATACGATGCGAGGAAATTAAGCTTAAATCGACGCCCATTTACATGGTGTTGGCGGACTGCGTCAGTCTATTGGCTATGCCCTTCGCTGACGTCCGTTGCGGCTGCAGTGTATCGCATCGCTGCCTGTTCGCTTCAAGATAACGCATGGATGCTTGCGATCAGGCACCTCTTTCTACCGGTTACCTTGATTGTGTGGAAAATGCGGCTGTAAAACCCTTGTTTGACAAGGAGTTGCGATTCGGAGATGTGTGTGAGGAAGGACAGAACCGCAGGATGTCACTGCCCGCCCCATTTGAGGCCTCATTCAACCCGCAAGGTGAATGAGGCCAAACGACCTCCACTGCACTGTCAGCAGCCACCTTTTCGACTCACACGGCGACAAAACGAAGCTTCGACAAGCGGCCTCAATGTCGTTGCCCTTTATTTAATTTCTCCTTCCAGTGTCCATTATCCGTCTTCCACCTTCTTCCCAGCAGGTTCTATCCACCTTCCATCGCCAAACATCATCAAAGACGTCCCAACCACACCATCCATCATCGGCCGGCTCATCTTTTCTGTGCTAAAGCAACGACTTTTCCAGTGGATATACGCCTAATTTACTGCTGCTTTATCGTCGTCCTCTTCCAGCGTCGTTCTTGTGCGTCGTCGTCCATCATGGCGTCCCAGTCCTACCTCCGCCAACGCCTCCTCCAGGATATCGCTGAGCTTCAGCGAGAACCCTATCCTCGGATTGCCCTGCACACCAATGAGGATCTCACGACAGCTTGCCTGGTGATCCAACCCGAGGGTTGGATGCCGATTCACATGACCATCGAGTTTGGAGACCGATATCCTCTTGTCGCCCCCAGAATCAAGATGGACACGAAAATGAACCATCCCAACGTCTTCAGCTCCTATATCTGCGCCTCCATCCTCAACACATCCGAGGGATACACGCCCGCGTACACCCTCAAGGGCATCGCTATTCAGATGCTGAGCTTCTTCAACAGCGACAACGTCGAGCAAATATACAGTGGTGAGAAGTACGGTCTTAAACACTATCGGCGAGAGAGCTTGGCAATGAAGCAGACCTTCGTCTGCTCCCGCTGCAATTTCGACGGCACACAAACCAAGGCGTATATTAGGAAGCTTCGCCGGTATGCCACGAAAGCACAGCCGCCAACCGCGGACGCCAAGACGGAGCAAGAAGGGCAACAGGAGCTGCAGTGCACCCTGTCCAAGCTGCCTGACGAGTTGATCCTGGAAACTCTCGACAACCTGGGTTTCGAGGAGCTGCTAGCGTTTTCTCATGCCTGGCCGAGAGTCGCCAAAATCATTACAGATTTTGACTTGATTCGCTTGCGAGAGCTTCAATGCTTCTTCTCCAAAACAACCTTTCAGGACACGAAGCTTGGCGTGGGTGTTGAAGTATCAGGCCATGGAAAGCGGTCGATCGAATCCGAATTCGATCTCATCTCTCAAACGGCCTTCCGCGATCTCGGCATCCGCCTGTCTGTCCACAACCTCCGCTTCCAATATTGGCTACCACTTCCCATTTCTCGCCGACACTGGTGTTCCGTTCAGCAGGATGTACTTCCCGTCATGGACGCCATTGCGGGAAGGGCGTGTTTGCCGAGTCGGTCCTCTGTCGACGTTCTTGCGGCCTTCATGAACGACATTGTGGTGCGACTCAACCAAGTTGAGGCGAAGTCGGCGCCGAGGAGGGCGTCGTACGATGATGATTTTGATAGCGATGCCCGGGCGAGCCAGAAGAGTACCCTTCGCCATGCATCAGAGAAGGCGATAGAGTCCTACTTTCATCTGTACCACCTCCTGCTCTGTCTCGTCACGAGTGATGAATCGCTCGTGAGAGCTGCGAACGCCAAGATCGAAAACTTCATGAAGGGCCAGACGTCCAAAGAAGCCTGTCCGAATCTCGGTCATCTTCTCGTCTATCTACTCATCAGCGATGTCCCAATCACTGAGAAAATGCGCAAAGCCATCATCACAGAAGCTATCACGCGGAACGTTGTCTGGATGCTCGACAAGAGAGGGGCGAACAGGCCGGAACTCAGCTACCTGGAACCAGACAAGGTCTCGGTTTTCCGCCTGCGCAAGACGTTTGAGGCAAGCCGGACATCTTATCGCCTGCTCATGTTCTCCGAGCTTTTCCGACGCATCGCCAGACCATCCAGCGAGAAGAGCCTAGTTGAAATTCGGGATGAGCTATTCGATCGTCACGGCGCGCCACCCCAAGGAGCTGCTCTCCAGTTGTCAACCAATGTCCGTCGACTCCATGACATTGACAACTTCCACGACTTTTTTGGCGAGATGGGCATCGAGAACAAGCCAAGCGCAGAGTGGTTCACCTCTCATTTGCGGGAGTGTGTGAGAAGCAGCATGGCAAGGGGGTACTCTGTGTGGGGTCTGCCGGCGACTACTGCGCTGGCCCTCCGACATCAACTTGAGCCAAGCGTCGGGCTTTATGGAGATCAGTATGTGAAAGCTCCGCCGGGGGCTTCGAAACTCCAAGGCATCACCTTCTTCCCCAAGAAGAAAGGCCCGCAGCAGCGACCTCGAAGATAGGATACTCTACCTTGATGTTATCGTCGCTGTCTTCTTCTTCTATCGTCGTTGTCGTCGTCATCGATAGCTACGCAAACACAGGAAGATCAGACCGTCTTGCGGGGAGATAGATATGGTAACCAGTAGATTGTCCTCCTTCTACGCCGTAGCTGTTTAATAAACTCAAATTCATCACCACTCAATTCGTTACTGCTAAGGGGGTATTACAGCAAGACACAGAAAGATGTGGGCAGAAAATGTATTTATTGATGCTAAATTTCCGAGTGACTCACGACAATCCAAAATCAAGCAGATACTACAGTTCGGGGTGAAGAAAATAAGAAAACACTGAAGGCGTCCATCAGCCCATTCCAGACGAGGCACATCTCTGTGGAGCTCAAATCTGGATCTCGTCGGACCCAGGTCCGAACTTACCACTTCATTTTGGCTCTCCGTACCTATTGAGGCTCATTCCAACACAAAATGTCGAGACTATGAGCCAATGCGGTGAAGAAACAGACCGCCGTATGGGGGGACGGGGGTTGACACTTCGATATCAGTGTTGAGGCTCGGTCAGAGAATCAGGGTGAGCTTCGGTGAGCTTCGGTAAGTCTCGGTCAGTATCGGTGGGAAAGTCTGCCTTCGGTCAGGCAGAATGTCTCTGTGCACGGACCATCCAAGCTGTTCGGGGTCTACCTCCCCACCCGCATCCCCCAGCTCTTCCCTCTTCCAACGTCACCTCGTCCTTTCCCTCTTCTTCCTCTTCGTCTGGTAGGACCCCGGCACAGGACTTGACTGGAGTCCTAGGACGGGGTTCATGATGCCTTCGCTCAGCGTCCATAATTCCTACTTATCGTCACGGTTATAGAGTGCTCTTGCATCTCATTACGTCTCATTTTTGGGCTCACAGCTTATTCCTCCCTTGACTTACAAGCTGCGTCGTGATGCTATATTGGTGCCGCATGCGTGCCTACGCTCCGAGGATTGACAACATCGACGACCATGCTCACGATAATTTCTGAAGCATCACTCTTAGGGTCTTGATTTGAGGAAACTCAATTCGTTAACATCACGATTTTCAGGCAGATCCTTCCCAAGGAAATGAGTCAATCTTCATCGTCCCCAACGCCCAACGCCATATCGATACCAACGTCACATTAGCCCAAACCGCCATCGGCTCAGCATCATTGCCTGAACTGAGCCATTTTCACCAATCCAATTAGAGTACAGCGAACCAGCAAGGAAATACTCTAAACACATCATCACCGGCTCCAAACCACCGCTTAATTCCTCAATGTCTTCCTCCGCCCTTCCACCCCAGCCATGTAAGCCAAGGCATCGTTCACTAAAGTGACGGTCAGTCTCAGATCCACTGGAAAACACCAAAAGGCGAGATCGTGAGATACGGGGAAGTGCTTACGTTGAGAATCGCCCCTCTCTCGGCCAGCGAGGTACCACGCCTCGTTGATCCTGTCCTCTTCCCTCTCGTCGCCTAGACAGGGAAAGAATTGGACATCTGTCGAGAGGGGAGCGAGGTCTGGAGTGCGAAGGCGGGGTATGCGGGGTGCCCGTGGGGGGAGTGCTTCGTCGTAGGTTACCAAAGCCTGTTCTGGGGTGTCGTCGGGGAAGAGGATGAAGTCGTCCTCAGGCGCAGTCGAGAGGTCCTTGAAGTCGGGTCCATCATCAAAGAGGGTAGCGCCATGGAGGGCGTGAGTCTGGGAGCGACGAGCGCCGTGGTGGCTGTCGTGGTCACTCCATGATCCGATTGCGAGGAGGCTGCTCTCACTGCGGTCGCGTTTGTGCGATTTGCTGGTCCTCCGGGGTGTCTGGGGCTTCTTACGAGGTCTCTGGGTGCTGTGGGAGTGCTCCTCGGTCATGTGACCCGGGAGAAAGCCGGGTGAGTAAGGTTCTGAGTGGAATCCGCGCGGTGAGGGCTGGTTGAGTGATGTTGGTGTGAGCCGGCCCCGGGGGCTGAGGAGGGCGGGAGTGGTGGTGAAACGGCGAGGGGAACTGTTGCCCTGCGATGATGCCATGCTGTAGTCTATTTGAAGCGATTGGCGAGTTGGTGATCTGAGGTGTGGTGATTTTGAGGCCTCTGACCGGGACGAGAGGGTGATGGGTGCGAGTGCCATTATTGGGTGGGTCCTGTCTACTGATGAGCATTGTGTAGTAGAGAGAGGGGAGTGTTGATTGCCATGATGGATGGTGATTACCTGATGGTCTAGGTGGGAGGATGAGGGAGAGTGGTCGAGATGAGGTGGTGAGGGCCTCTAGTGAGGTGCAGGTGGGAAGCCCGGCGGAGGGGGAGGGAGAGCTCCAAGTGGTAGCTGAAGGGGATTGATGGTCTTGAGTGGCCTAGGCAAGGTGGAAAGTGATGGCCAAAGTTGGTTTTGGGAGCCAGGAGAAAGTTCTCTGATGAAAGTGAAGAAGCCAGAGGAAGAGGGAGAGGTTGAGGAAAGGAGGGTGGTGGGAT
Organism: Colletotrichum theobromicola; assembly: GCA_014705045.1. NCBI lineage: Eukaryota > Fungi > Ascomycota > Sordariomycetes > Glomerellales > Glomerellaceae > Colletotrichum > Colletotrichum theobromicola. The sequence goes on from JABGLZ010001126.1 coordinate 60,021, forward strand.
AGCAGCGGGTTTTATGTGGTGAGTGTCACTGCTGCGCACTCTCCTCGGTATGGACCAATGAGAGTGCAGGATTTCACTCACCCCCGTTGAGCACCTCGACCCGACCCGACACTCCTTGGCCCGCACTACCCTCCTCTTCATTTTGATGGCATCCAAGTTGGATGTCATCACCAATTTGGTCCTTTGGAGTTCACCAAACCGATGCAATGTCTTGCAGGATTCAGGAGATGTCGTTGGATGGTGCTGGAAGTCGCCGGCGAACCTTGGAGTCAGTGTGCTGAGGATGGTGTTGGTGATGGCTTCTTTTTTTTCTTTCTGTTGCCAAGTCAGTCTTTGACATTGTCTCTGGTATCTTTATGTGCTCTGGGGAGCTGAATCCTGCTGTCACTTCTTCTTTCACTCGTCTGGATCGTCAGACGTCTTCTGGATGTCCTCGGAGGTTGCAAGTCTGGCATGTTCATGGCGAAGACTCCAAATCTCTTATCTTTGGCTTGAGAGGTCATTGGAGAGTATTCCGGATGATACAGTCGAATGCATGGAAATGCTCGTCAAATCTTGTGTTCATCTATTCGGCATACTCTATGATGGCCTTGTTGTATGAAACTGTGCCACAGAGGAACCATGGATCGGGAATCTCTCGTCATGTGACCCTCCTACTGCACTCTTCCTCCATATTTGCCCCGAGCACCCTCCCGCCAACGGCCCGTTGCCTCCCCAGCTTTCAACCCCCGCTTGCCTCTCTTCCTCGCCTCTTCTTCTCATCCTTCATACGTATTTCCCCTGCTCACCTAATCCACTTCCCTCCCTCCAAACCTTCTCGGCCATCACTATCGATAAGGCTCTGCTCCCCGAACCTATATCCCATCGTTCAGTCCATCACGTCGTTCAATATTCCCTCTGTCTTGCCAATGTCATCTCATCATCCAGCTGAATGTTGCCCGCCCACTGGGTCATCGGCATCTCGAGCTTGCCGCCGCCAACGTCAGGCATGTTGCACGGCTTTCTCTATCGAGGCGGCACCGCTTCAGAAGCTGTGAAAGCTACTGGCGCCGACGTCCCAGTCAAAGTCAGGCTGACGTCCACCCTCCCACCTCCACCACCAAAAGTCCACTCTAGTGAAGAAGTTGAGCTTCTTGAGACGCTCCGAGTCCCAGAAGAAAAGCCCAAAGAGTCGGCAGTTGGTCATGCGCAGGTCGTTGTTGGCGAACCCGGGGAACCACTGGTACGCCCAAAACCAGGCCTCCTCGGGCCCGGTGTTGGTGTCATCGGTGACTATGGATCGCCGCATGTATTCTTTCCACTCTTCAGGTGTCCATGCTGTCACGGCTTTCTCGATGGGCAGGTCGAGTGTGTCTAGCTCATTACACTTATCGACGGCATCGGAGAACCACACGTAGATGTCGCCGACTCGGTTGTAGCTGGCATAGCGTGGTTGCTGCGGAAGAGAGGCGAGGAGCTGGTAGAACTTGGTAGCAGGCGTCATGGAGACTTTGTAAAGGAACTTGAGACCGAAGCACAGGAGTCTGGCTTGGTTTTGCTTGATGTGGCAGTCGCCCCGCTCCAAGTTGGGCGGGAGGATAGGGCCGGTCCAGTAGACCACTTGTGCTCCGTTCCTGGGGCCGCAATGGTGCTTTGACAAGGCCTCTAGCTTTCTCAACTCCACGAGAGCATGTAGCGCTGGAGGAACAAGTCAGCAATGTTCAACATGAGATCGGGAGATTGCGCTTACGGGGTCCGATGACTGCCGCTGCGAGGTAGTCTCTCACTGCGACAAGTTGCTCCATCTCCCAAGGCGATAGGTAGTCAAAGAAGTGTGCTCTCTGGAAGTTGACGACGTCGAGATTGAACCGCACGACTTCCGGGTCCTTGAACAGGTTGCAGTAGACCTCGAAGCGGTAGAGTGCCCGTTGGAAGCGAGCCGTTTCTGCTGCAGAGGGCTGATCCGCTACCGGGGGAGGTTGTGGCCAGTCTCGACGGTCGCTTGCAAGGCCTGTTTGCTCTTTGGTGAGACGCTGCAATGCAAAGTCTTGGAATTTGGTTGTGAGATGAACAGCGCATTTATGTAGATCTGACAAGGCAGCTCCGTCGGCGAGGCTTATCTTGTGGGGGATGAGCGGTCGCTCTTTGACGTATTTGTCGCTATAGTCAACGACGAGATTGGGGTCTTTGGGATCGAACTTTGAAGACTCGAGGGCCATGATTGTGTCGGGCAAGACTTGTCGGTCGATTTCGTTTATGATGACCTGGCGACATGCTGAAGGGGCACAACGAAGCCATGTTGGAGAGGCAAGGGCTGCATTTCTGAGAGAGCTGAAATCAGGAAGATGGGACAGCACAGAGACCCAAAGCTCGTCTGGAAGTGCGCTTCTCATCGTTTCGGTCGTCGTCATTTCTCAGATTAATTGTCATCGATATTGCGACGAGTCTCGTGAGACGGCACGATTTGTGAAGTCAACGAAACAAATCTTTGGAGGTCTCAATTTGGTCATCAGAAAGGAGAGAATAAAGCATGAGAAGTAATGTAATGAAGAAGTGCTAGACTTAATGTTTTAAAGAAGGGGCTGGCAGCATGTGAAGTGAGCGGGGCTTGGCACGGTGTCGTTCATCTGCTAAAGAAGTCCGTCTTTTGAAGATGCGCCAGCGGAGCCCCTGATTGACCTGTACTGGCGGTATTGGGGGAACCAAGCACCAACCGAATGATCCAAGTTTCGTTTGGGCTGTTTGGTCTTCGTTTGTGACCGCAATATGTATACGAAAGTAAAGACGACGGAAGACGAAGAACAAAAAATTGGGCAGATAAGCCGGGTATTTGCAAGAAGTGTCGTCGTAGGATGGATGGCACTGCGCCGCGCCTGACCCCCGCTGATGGGTCAAGTCCGCGACGTGGAGGGCCGTGTGGGCGAGGTACTCGACCGCTGCTGCCGCTGTAGAGTACCCGCACGACAGCGACTCGCCGAACACTCCGAATTGGTTGTGGCACGGCTTCGGACATGGCTGTGCCACATGTGGCTGATCCGTTAAGCCTTATGTTCTCCGCCAGCCACAGAGACTGGAGGATGTGGCTGATACCCTAGTCTATATACGGCTAGCGCTCAATTGCTCCCAACTCGTCCGCGGTGCTTGAGAGAAGGTTCAGCGGATTGATTGCTGGCCAGCAAGCTCGCGCGTCAAATCCCTTCATCAGCGCCTGCCTTACGAAACCCTTCGCGAACGTCGCCTCCACAGCCGCATTCCATTTCGCGTCGCCGAGTCGCGCATTCACGAAAAGACGACCCGTTCGAGCTTCCACTATTCGCATTTCGATTCCGAATCGCCGCGATGGGCAAGAAGCGCGGTCATCCCGACGTCGAGGACGTCCTGTCTCGACCGTGGTGCTACTACTGTACGCCCAGCTCATGCTTGCTTCCATGCCCTGAATGCTCATGCTGACTTGTTATCAGGCGAGCGTGATTTCGAAGATCTGAAGCTTCTCATTTCTCACCAGAAGGCCAAGCATTTCAAGTGCGACCGATGCGGTCGCCGTCTTAATACAGCCGGAGGTTGGTCGAGCTTGCGCCGTCCTCTGCAAACTGTCGCAAGCTAAGGTGTATACTTCTCCAGGTCTCTCCGTCCATTTGAACCAAGTCCACAAAGAAACCCTTACCCAGGTCGAGAACGCGCTTCCTAACCGCCAAGGCCTCGATGTCGAGATCTTCGGTATGGAGGGTATTCCCCAGGACATCCTGGACCAGCACCGAAACCGCATCATCCAGAACTTCTACCAGGCTCAGGAAGACCGCCGTATTGCCACTGGCAACCCTCTGCCTGGACAAGCAAAGCAGCCGCGCAAGAAGCTCAAGATGGAGACACCTGAGGAACTGAAGGCGCGTCTCGCTGAACACAGAGCAAAGAGAGCCGCTGGGCAGGCTGGAGGAACCGGCGGCAGTCCCGCCAACGGTGCCCCTGCAAGCGCAAGCCCTGGTGCATTCGTATGCGAAACCATCCTGTTTACGGCAGACCATATTCTAACAAGCGCTGCAGAACAACTCCCCCTACCCCCCACCCCAAGCACCTTACGGGGCTCCTCCCGACCAGACCTACCCGCATGGAGCTGCACCCGGCGCTCCCCAATATCCCCAACCGGGATACCAGTCCGGCAACTACAACGGCGCTTCGCTCCCGGCGAGGCCATCAAGCGGCCCGCAGGCGGCTGCCGGCCTTCCCCAACGACCGCCTCAGTACGGCGGCCAGTTCTGGAATGGTACCGGCGCCCCGCCCCAATACCCCGGCGCATCGACTGTCGATGAGCTGGTATCAGGCGCGGCACAGCACGGTGACGAGATTGACGAGCTCATCCGCAGGGCCGAGTCTGGCATCAAAGCCCCGAAGCCTGAGGACGAGGAAGCCACTGGAGAAAAGAAGTCGAAGAAGGACAAGGAAAAGAACGTCAGGATGGTCTACGCTGACACCGAAGTCAGTCCGGAGGAGCGGATGGCGCAATTACCCAAATACGCCTGGACGCCGGTCGCTTCGTGATCGATGGCCCTATTCGAGCTGGACGTCGGCCAGAGCCACGGCGGTCTCGAAATGTCCGACCTGCGGCCCAACCATGGTTCCACGCGAGATTGCGAATTTCTGTACTCAGGGCAAGGACGGTACTCCATCGGAGCGGAGTTTATACGGCGTAGCTGGATTTAGGATGTACGTAAAATGTAAGGGATGCACTGAGAATTCCGTCATTGTACTCGTCGCAGGCCATGGCGCTGAACATGATTGCAGATTTGGCGCTTCCGGTGGTCTTTGTTTCGTGAACGCGCCCTCGATATGCATCAGTAAGTACTTGACAGCCACAAAATGAAGGAGGGCTCTATCATGTAGAGTCTTTCTCATTGGAAGCATGAGCAGAGGTCAGTGTTGCGATTCTCTTCTTCGTCAACAGGGACATCAAATGGATAGCTGCGAGCGCGGCACTCTGGACGGCATTCTTCACTCTGTCGAGCGGCTCATATGAGCACACTTTTGTTTTCGGCATCATGGACGTCTCAAAGAGACCATCTTCTCTCGGACGAGGCTCGTATGCCCTGGCGCACGGCTCGCAGCTTGTACCAGCGGGTTAAGAACAGCAGATGAGAGCCGCAACTTGGACGTGAGGGCCTCACGTGGCCAGGCCAGAGCTCAGACAGCATTACCCTGTCAGCATTATATCACGAGTCATTATGAGGGAAGGTCAGTAGGTCAGAGAAGCTCAAAGGTTTGTTCGACAATGTTTCGAAGCCCAAATGTCTGGCTCGTACGCATGGCCTCATCTTGCCAGTGCCAGGGCGCCATGTCCCAAAGCCGGGTAATTAGCCCTCGGTACTCGGGACGTCGTGCTTGAAAATGCCATCAGGCAAATTCGTGGAGATAGCTCGCTTTGCGGCTAAATGCAACCTCTCCACTTTGGGTGCCACGGGACTGCATTTTCCCCGCAGTCACTTTTACCGTCCGGACCACGTCGTTCTCCAAATTGACGGCTTTTGGGGTAGTTTGTTCGTCGTCGTTAATTAGTCGTTCTATATGTGATGTTTCTTCAATCAAGTATCAGTGTTCCAGCTTTCAAACTTGATGCGAGATCCAAGTAGCCATGGCCAGCTACCGTGTCTAAAGGCTGATTCCACATAATAAACGACTTCGCCTGGCGAACAACGGTTGCTGCTCTGGCCAACGCGTAGGTAAACATCCATTGCCGGTAACCTGTCTCGTTTCGAACAAGTGCGCCGTCCTGCGGGGAAGCTCGACTCAAGCATCTTGGAGGTTGGGGTTTTCCCAGTCCTGATGGAAAGACGGCTTTTCTTCCTACAGGGGCCAAGAAGCTAACCCGCCCCCTCTCCGGCCCGTCATCGACGCTTCTTGGCTTCTTTTTGGCCCTCTTTAACCGTCGGTCAGGCACGATCATCCCATGTAAGAAGAGGTCCCCATATGTCCCTGCGTGCGCATGCCGCTCATCATTGGTCGCAAGAGGACTTATTGCGTCTGTGGTGTCATAATTGGTTGCGCGAACACTTGAATACTACCAGGCCATGCCCGATCAATCTACTTTTCCCCATGGAAGCATCATCCCGGCCTCGTTCTCCAACCGTTCCTGGCCTGAGGGTCGCATCGTGCCGGTCAATTGGGTACTCAGCTGCGTCCGTATAAGAGCTCAAGCTGTTCCCCAGATTTCGTCCGTGATGTCGTCTGTACCATACCCTGCTTTGCGCCTTGTGTGCGTTCCTCATCCAGTCTTTGTAACCTCCAAACTGTGGGCAGAGGTTATCTTCTCTGAAGCAGAAAGGCCACTATTCGCTAGTTCCCTTGCGACCAGGCCGGTCGGGATTCTCCCACGATGAAGCCCTGCTCCTGGGCGACGCTTGCGAGCCTGGCGCCTTTAGTGTCGGCTCTGGGACAGCAGGCTATTGTCTCCTTCAAAAGTGGCGACAACACCTTCCAGATCGCCGGAGGCAACGTCAAAGCCGGCCAGATTCTTGTGTCCAGCGACGACTATTGGGGCGTTATTCGAGCCGCTGGAGATTTGGCGGTAGACTTTGGTCGAGTCACCGGCACGAATTACACTCTCAGCAACGGAGAGAGCGGTGCGAAACCTGCCGTCTACAGCTATGCTCCCGTCGATGTGAGCAATAATACGATTGTGAGTTCTGTCACCAACTCTAACAGGTCCTGTGAATCGTCTGGAGATATTCATGACTTGGTTAAGACACTCTGAGCCACGATGGAATGCTGACTATGTTAGTACCGTGTTCAAGACAAGCAATCGTTCGACGGCCCCAAGTACTCCGACCCAACCCCGGGCAGCACCGTCGTTATTGCCGGCACCATTGGGCACTCAAAGTATATCGACGACCTCGTGAAAGCGCAGAAGCTTAATGTCAGCGAAGTCGACGGGAAGTGGGAGGCATTCGTGAGCCAGTTGGTCGATGAGCCTATTGCGGGGTGCTCCCGCGCGCTCGTTGTTGCCGGCAGTGACCCTCGAGGAACCATCTACGGTATCTACGATGTGAGCGAGCAGATTGGCGTCAGCCCTTGGTACTTTTGGGCCGATGTGCCTACGAAGAAGGCCACGGAGATTTACATCTTGCCCGAACGCAAGGTCCAAGGTTCGCCGTCGGTCAAGTACCGTGGGTTCTTCCTTAACGACGAGCAGCCGGGGCTTTCTAGCTGGGTGTCGTAAGTGCAAACGACCTAAATGTACATCGGTGGTTGCTAACGAACAGGCAGCACGCAATGGAATGATACTTGGAACAACGCTGCGGGATACAACCACCAATTCTACAGCCTAGTGGGAGAGCTTTTGCTCCGCCTGCGCGCCAACTACCTTTGGCCGACACTCTGGGGCAGCATGGTCTATGTTGACGACCCGCTGAACCAGCCACTTCTCGATGCGTATGAGGTTGTGCTCGGTGGTTCTCACACGGAGCCTCTGATGCGTGCTCAGAATGAGTTCAAGTCATTCTACCAAGGCCAGTGGGCGTACAACCTCAACAACCAGACCATTGACGAGTACTTCAAATATGGTGTCGAGCGTGCCAAGCCGTACGCTCGCAACAGTCTGTGGACCATGGCCATGCGCGGCACTGGCGACACGGCCATCGAGGGCAACCTGGGTGTCGAGGGCATCATCACCATGCTGGAGAAGCTTGTTGCTAACCAGCGTAAGATCATTGCTGATGGTCTTGGCATTCAAGACGTCTCGACTGTCCCATCGCTGTGGTGTCTCTACAAGGAGGTGCAGTCGTACCAGGAGAAGGGTCTCCATGTACCCGAGGATATTACTCTTCTCTGGGCCGATGACAATTGGGGGAATGTCAGAAGACTGCCTCTGACCAACGAGACTGATCGCAGCGGTGGTGCTGGTGTCTACTACCATTTTGACTACGTTGGTGATCCGCGCGACTACAAATGGATCAACACGATCCAGCTGGAAAAGACGGCGGAGCAGGTGAGACCCTATTCGGTTGTGCCTTGTTGAGATTCGACTGACACAATTAGATGTACCTTGCCTACGCGCGTCATGCCGATCGTATTTGGATAGTCAACGTTGGCGATCTGAAGCCTCTCGAGATCCCCATCAGTCACTTCTTCGACCTTGCCTACGACACCGAGAAATGGGGCCCGGATAACACGCAAGGATGGCTCAAGTCCTGGGCCAGCCGCGAGTTTGGCGCCGACCACGCAGCAAACATCACGGACATCATGACGAGATATGGAATGTACGCCGCTCGCAGAAAGTACGAGCTTGTGGAGCCTCAGACGTATTCGATCATCAACTATAACGAGGCGGACGCTGTTTTGGAGCAGTGGGCCATCCTGCACGATCAGGCTCTGGCAGTGTATGATTCGCTCGACAAGGAGTACCAGGCCGCGTTCTTTGAGATGATCTTGCATCCCATTATGGCGGGAGAGATTCTTCACAAGATCCAGATCAACGGGGCCAAGAACCAGCTCTATGCCGGGCAGAAGCGAAACCTGGCGAACGACGTCATTGATCAGTCGAGAGCCCTGATGGCGGCTGATGCCAACCTGACCATGAGATGGAATGACCTCCTCGATGGCAAGTGGCAGCACATGCTTGACCGTAAGTGAGCCTGGAAATCCGATGATGGGACGGCACTGACTAGTGGTAGAAACCCATTTGGGATACGATGGATACTGGCAGCAGCCCATGCGAAATACTCTGCCCGATATGCGCTTCGTCCAAACGGCGTTTCCATCTTTGGGCGGCCAGATTGGCGTTGGAGTTGAAGGATCCAATGCCAGCGTGCAGGGAGACGACAAATGGCACACCAACTCCGCCAACGACCTCTCCACTCCTCCTCTCGATCCGTACGGTGCTGCCACTCGTTACTTTGAGATCTTCACCCGCGGCAACCAGGCTTGTGAGTGGAAGGCGAGCCCGTGGCAGCCGTGGGTCAAGCTTTCGCAGTACAGCGGCGCCGTCGGCGGTGATAACGGCACTGACGCCCGTGTCTTTGTGTCCATCGACTGGGAGAATGCACCCAAGGCGCCCAACACCACGCAGGTGTACATCAACGTGACGACACCGTGCCGCGGGATGGAGAGATACGCTGGCCAAGGGCAGAGAGTCATCGTTCCCGTTGCCAACCGCGCCGTTCCATCAAACTTTACCAAGGGCTTCGTCGAGTCTGATGGGCATGTGTCAATCGAGGGACCCCATTACCAGAGCATCGTGCCAGCGAGCAACAACGCGAGCAACAGCAGCCTCAAGTACCACACCTTTGAGAACTACGGGCGCACGCTCGGCGGCGTGGGCTTGTATCCTGCCAACGCGGAGAAGGTCAAGCTCGGGGAGGGCCCGGGCCTGGAGTACAACATGTACCTCTTCACCAACACCAGCAAGGCCAACGTCACGCTGTACCTCTCGCCGTCTGCCAACTACCTCGGAGACGGCAACCCGCTCGAGTACGGAATCTCGCTGTATCCGACCGGCGGCAGCGAGCCCGAGCCCAAGAGAGTCCAGCCGGTTGGCAAGACCGAAGGCGCGAACATGCCCGACGGATGGGGCTATGCCGTGGGCGATGCCGTCTGGGGCCTGACTGGCAACTACACCACGACATCGTTCAACGTCACCCAGGAGGGCGCGTATACGTTGCGCGTCTGGGCTCTCATGCCGAACATCATCGTGCAGAAGGTCGTGGTAGACCTCGGCGGTGTGCGGAAGTCGTACCTCGGGCCCCCGGAGAGCTTCCTCGTGGGCCGGGACGAGCAGGGCAAGTACAACCAGACGACGTTCAGCAGCAGCCCTGGTGTTGTGGGAAGTGACGCGACGCGACTGGCGCAGAAGGCAGACAAGAAGAGCAGTGGATCCAGAACGTGGGCTAATAGCGCCGTGACGAGTATGTTTGTAGTAGTCCTGAGCGTTGTCCTGGCTGTGTTCTAACGACAGGGCTTGACGAATGGAATGAAAAAGAGACAATATTTAAACAAAGACGAAAATTAGTCTTCGCGTAATTCTCCAGTATAAATGAAAACTTCAACCGTCATCATGTTACTGGCATTCTGAAGCACTAGCCTATCCACCCATTTCCTACGCCAGGCCTCTTTGGAAAGCTGGGTCGTGGTGTTTTGTTTGGAGTTTGCAGCTCCTTTGTCCACTTGAAGCTGCTCTCTTGATTGTTGTTTGTGGCTAAGACTCTGCACCAGCCACATGTCTCCAACGTTGCGTGGCTGATGGGGAGACGCCTTTCCTCTTTCGCTCAAGTGCCCATGATTCGACCCGTCAAGCCCCCAAAAGAGGAATAGAGGCTCCACTCCTGCCTCGCTAAAAAGGCTCCCGGTCGTCAAGGGCAACGCGGCACTCGGAGAGAGGGCCCTATTGAAAACAACAAACGTCAGGTGCAGTCAGGCAAGTCACAGGCCCTGGACCTACCCATTCATTCGTAACGTATTAACGGCAGCTGGAGAAAGTGCGAGACCCCTTCGAGACATTCACACGCTCATTCCTAATCTCTTATCCATCTGCAGCTTCATCCACTCTCTCCTCATCTCTACCTTCTTCTCTCTCTCCCCTCCCCTCGACCGCCGACTCCCACCAGAGCAGCATCCTCATTCACTAACCCAACAGCTGCTTCGCTATCTCGTTAATTCTTCTCTTTTTTGTCGCCTTTCCCCTCCTCTTCTCGGCCCTCCTGATGCTCGGCTCGCGCTGCAGAGCGGCTTTGTTTATTTCTTGATTGCACCCGCATCCTGCACCTGTCGAACCTTGACTTCTTTTTGTTTACAGTCTTGGATTCAACGACTTCGAGTACAGAAACCCATACGAGACACCAGACGACAGAGAATCAACACACCAGCCAACATGGTCGTTGACCCCGGAGCGTCGTCCATCACGGTCGCAGGTTCGTTGCGCCGACACAAGCTCGCTGGCGGAGGGCGTGAATACTGACGTCGGTGACATACAGTTCGAGTGCGACCGTTCACAATCCGAGAAGCTGCGCAACTGTATGTCAACGCATGGGAGTGGGGAAGTATCGCGAGCCGGTGCTGACAGCCTGCAGAACACGAAATGATGAGGGCACCGTCTTTTTGGGCGACGGCTCTCTCGCCGCCGCGCCCCCCAAACTCCAGAGAGGCGGCATCCGACCCGTGATCAAGGTCATTGACGATAGGTGCCTGTGAGTAGACTACTTCACCTCCCTATGCGCCGCAATATCACCTGACACAAGCTTCACAGTGTCTTCGATCCCCCAGAGGACAACCCCGTCCATAAATTCGGCCGATCCGTCGTCCCTCAAGGCAAGAAGGTGAAGGATCAGACCTTCATGTTCGACAGAATCTTCGACGACAACGCAACCCAGAACGATGTCTACGAGGGCACAACAAAGCAGCTGATCGATAGTGTCCTCGACGGCTACAACGCGACCGTCTTCGCCTACGGCGCAACCGGCTGCGGCAAGACGCACACCATCACTGGTACATCGCAGCACCCTGGTATCATCTTCCTCACCATGCAGGAACTGTTCGAGAAGATCCACGAGCGAAGCCAGGACAAGGCCACCGAGGTCACTCTCTCGTACCTCGAGATCTACAACGAGACTATCCGCGACCTGCTGGTCCCCGGAGGCAGCAAACAGGGATTGATGCTCCGTGAGGACTCGAACCAGGCCGTCTCAGTCGCAGGTCTTACCAGCCATCAGCCCAAGGACGTCCAGGAGGTCATGGACATGATTGTGCAGGGTAATGAGTGGCGCACTGTCTCCCCGACTGCTGCCAACGCCACGTCCTCGCGATCTCACGCCGTTCTCCAGATCAACGTCGCCCAAAAGGACCGCACGGCGTCCGTCAACGAACCCCACACAATGGCCACGCTCAGCATCATCGATCTTGCCGGTAGCGAGCGTGCCAGCGCCACGAAGAACCGCGGCGAGCGCCTCCTCGAAGGTGCAAACATCAACAAATCCCTTTTGGCTCTGGGAAGCTGTATCAACGCCTTGTGCGACCCCCACAAGCGCAACCACGTACCATATCGCAACAGCAAGCTCACTCGACTCCTCAAGTTTTCCCTCGGCGGAAACTGCAAGACTGTCATGATTGTCTGTGTCAGTCCCTCTAGCGTTCACTTCGACGAGACGCAAAACACCCTCCGATACGCCAACCGGGCGAAGAACATCCAGACCAAGGTTACCCGTAACGTTTTCAATGTCAACAGACACGTCAAGGACTTCTTGGTCAAGATCGACGAGCAGATGGCCTTGATCAATGAGCTCAAGGCGCAGCAGAAGGATGCAGAGAAGCTTTTTTTCGCCAAGTTCCGCAAGCAGATGGAGAAGCAGAACTCGGTTGGCCGCGAAGGAATCCAGCGTCTTCGTGTGGCGTACGAGAACTCGGCCCCTGAGCGGAAAGACAAGATCAACAACATGAAGAAGTTACGGGCCTTTGAGAGGAGAATTGGTTTGCTTTCTGCGTGGATTGCATCCTTCGACACCGTCTGCGACACCAGAGGAGACGAGGACTCAATGCCTCCGCCTCTGGTTGCCGTTCGCAAGACGGCGCAGGGAATCATGGTGGAGTTGGAGCACAGTCGCCAGCATATCCACCAAAAGTTGGAGAACACCAACTGGGAGCGTGCCATTGATACTGCCCTTCACCACAGTCTGAAGCAGCTGCCTGGCGGTGATGCTGACGGCCCCGAGGTCGATAGTCTGACTCGCGAGGCCGAGCTTCTCAAGGCCAACTTTGGCAGGGATGCCAACCGCGAGGTGTTGGAGATGGACAAGGCAGGAGACGCCGCTATGGTCCAGGTCCTTCTGACAGCGCAATTCGACATGCTTGCATCGCTCGCTGATACGCTCGCTATGAATGAGGATGAGGCCGTTGCACATGCCAAGCAGATAATCAACCGTTTGCTGGAGGTAGGCTTCTCGGCTGCGACCAACATTGTCAAGCCCGACGGTGCCAAGATTCCGCTCGAGAAGTTTTCACCCACCAAGAAGGGCACACCAAAGCGCAAGAAGGCGGTTGTGAACAACGTCGCACCCATGCCTCAACCCGCTTTCGTCCCGGCTCCCGAACCATCTCCCCAGAAGACTCACGCATCCCCTATGAAGTCGTCACCTCGTCGTAAGAAAGCAGGCGCTCCGCGAAGTCCTCGTAAGGGAGTCTCTTTCACGCCTGTCAAGAAGAAGATGGAGTTCAAGCGCGCCGTTCGCTGGAGAGACGACGAGACGGAGTCGGGGCTTGCGGATTTCGAGAAGACACCTAAGAAGTACGAATCGACACCGGAGCAAAACAACTCGCCCGACAAGTTTGGTCCTCCCCTGAGAATGCCTGCGCTTCCATCGTACCTCCAGGAGGAGGACAACACCACGACTTCGTTCAGCTCTGAATCGAGCCCGACGCTGGAGCTCCCCGAGACTGGATCTATCCCAATGGCCAAGCCTAACAGGTTCCAGGCTGGATTTCTTTCCAAGGGGGCCACCCGTGTATCATCCGTTGGCTCGGGCTCGCCTACCTCCCTCCCGATCATGACAGCAAACTTGGGCTCTTCACCGCTCTCAGACAGCGGTCGCTCGGCTCCGCTTCGCGCCCTCGATGTTCACCGTTCTTCGAATCTCTCGCCGCCAGCCTTCCGCTCTAGAATCGCGAGGGCTAGCCCACCTCCACGATCGATGTCCGGTACCGGTCTCTCCGCTGACGAGAACAACCCGCCGGCGTCTCAGACAGCTTCCGGTTCCGACTCTGAATCCCCAAGCATTGACCCCCGGAAGATCCGGTCGGCACTGCAGAACATGAAGAAGGTTCGCGGTGAACACCGTCGCATCTCATCCATGTCGGGCGCTGCGGCTTCCAACGCGAGGCGTGTATCCTCAGTCAGCTCGACCTCTTCGGGCCATCGAGCCTCGCTCAGCTTCTCGGGACCCGTCGCTAGTAGCACAAACGGCATCTCGAGACACCGCCGTGCCAGTGCTGAGCGAAGGCTATCGCCGCCCATGACCTGCTCACCACCCGACATGCGGGGTGATCGGGCATTCACCGCAGGACAGGCGAGACGCATGCATTTGGGAGGCAGCTTGAGAGTGGAAGGAGGAAGTCCGCAGCAGCACAGAGTTGCTGGGGCCGGGTTCGGAAACAGGCGCATCACCATCGGCAGTCTGGCGGCCAACGTTGCGGCCAACGGCAAAATAGAGAAAGCATCCAGGCCCAGCGTGGCTGGCTGGCGTTGATTTTTGTTTCATCATACCCATTTTGCACTCGCCTTGAGGCGAAAGGGGGGGAGTATTGGTTGTGTGTTTTTGTTTCTCACTTCCCCATGACGGCGTTTGGGCACTGTTCGTTCAGATCATCATACTTGTTCAACAAGGCTTCTTTTGGCTGCACACATCGTCTGGCGGGTCTGGTCGAAGAAGTTTGTTCGTCTGTTGTATCAATAGGTCCGGGCTTGGTCATATTCACAATTCATATAATGACAATGCATGAACTCTTTGGAAAGTAGCGGGAATCCGTCCTCCTGGTGTAATCTCCGAAAAAAACAGACGCAGAAAGAGAAGTAAGGTTCGGGCGAGATACCATGTGGTTTGTGTGGCTGGGTTCTGAAGGTGGCTGTTTGTCACTCTGTACATCTGAAGGTCTCCATGTGCAGATGTTGGCCATCGGCAAAACGGGCACAAAATAGCCGTCTACGTACTTCACGCAGTAGCTTACCTTTGAAGATGAGACTGAGGCAGGTGGTGAGGTCATGGTTTGAGTTTTCCATCAGCTGCAAAATCTCGGGAAGCCTCATCGCCTGCGCGAAGTTTCCTTCGCAAACTGGTGATATTTTTGGCAGCCTCCGCTCGTTCAAACACGCTACCTAGTCATTGAATTGCAGCTGACGCAGGCGAGTGGCTACCGACTTAGCCGGCCGTTGGTCTTTTCACTTCGACCTCGCTTGCATCTGCGGGGGACGTCATGCTTTCGCGATGCTCGCGGACGCTCGCGATTCCAAACCACCACCACAAAGCGCAGAGTTTCGCATCGCCGACTTTTCCAGCGGGCGGGCAGGACAGGGCAGGGCAGGGCAGTGCGGAGGATTTTGATGGTTTCGTTGGGAGGAACGCACCACTCACGATGGAAACAATCGGCATCGGCGGATGATGGAATTCGCGCGGTATGCAATACAACAAACGAAACACCAGTGACGAAAGAAGCCGTGCTGTGTGTATGGTGTTGTGTGTTTGTGTGTTGTGTGCCTGACCGACGATGGGATCAAAAAGGAGCAAAGACGAACATGAACTTGGCCGGACTGACTTGACTCCATGACTCTTCGGGAACAAGTACCCCGACCCTCGAGAGCTGGGGCCCTGATTCAAGAGCAATGACCTCAGACCTCTTCGGGTACGGCGGTCGGGATTTGGGGAAGAAGCGCAGAGTCTCGTCGAGTTCAGATGACAGCCGCAACCACCATGATGATGAAGAACTGCAATAACCTACCTAACCAGCCAGCAACGGGAAAGTCAACAAACAACACCACGACACAAGGGCATGCACAGGCAACGTGGGACGGGGGACGTTGACCCAAGCAAGGCCCAGTCCGCTTTGCCGCGATGGGCAAACATCTCCAATGGTCTGCTCAGCGGTTGTGGGCCGCGATAATCAATGGACAAGGCAATTAGGTAACGGCGTCTACGGTACGTAATAATTGAATTTGAACCCCAAGGGCCCAAGGGGGTAAGGGACCGTTACTGCGCCGTGAGGAAGCATTGGATCAGGGGAGACCCGTGTCGGGGGAGCTGAGAGAGCTCCGACGGTGCAATCTTAATTCAATCATGCTTATTCGGGGGGTTTCCGCGCCCAACGGTCCTTATCGCGCGGTCGGCAAAAGAGGAGACTTGTCCAGTGTGAATGAATAATGAGGAGAGAGTTTCTCGCCACTGTCTAGATTGCGACATCCAATGGGACTGACTGGACTGGGCTGTACTACCGCCGTATGATTGTTGGTCTGCACCAGTCAGTGTGGCTGGCGCTTGTTCAACCGATTGATTGATGGATGAGCACACGACTAGCCCTTCCAGAGTACTCTTGGGTCTTATCTCGAGCAAACATGGAGACCGGCTGACTCGGCAGTCTTCTCGAGGAAAAAACGCCCAACACGATTGAGGAAGCTCAAACAAATCACGATTCACCCCCCTCATTCTCATTCGCAAAGTCAGCGAACCACCGGAGCGAAGAGATCAATCGGGAAAGAGAGAGTGTCACGAAGGTTTGTGAAAAGTTCCGTCATGGAGTCGCGGGCAGAATTCAGCTCGTGCGATGGCACGACATGGACATGGACGACGACGAACTTTTGCAAAGGCAACCCAGCCCAGCTTCCCTTTTCCCTCCTTCAGCCCCAGATAATACGCGCGAAGAAGGCTCCATGTGTCGAGTTGCAGTGCGACGGAGAGCAGGGTCCAGGCCGGTGCAGCCGCCAGCACGTCATGAGAAAGAAGCAGGGCAGCTCGCTCATGGCCAGACGTATCGCCAAGATGGCAACGACAGCCGAGCAATTCCGCTTCTTTGGGATCCGGTGTTTGACGCAGACAAGAGACGACGGAGACTTGGGCCCAGGCCCCTCCCCAAGCGGACAGACAGAGTGACAGACATCTCATCAGCGCAGGGCATCGTATGCACTCTGTCGCATGTAATCCATCCTTTCTCTCCCGCACTGCGCATCTCGCCATGTTCCGCCATCACCGCCATCACCACCACCACACCCATCATCAGCAGATGCACCCCAGTCCGCCCTTGCCTTCCTTCCCGTCTTGGCCTCGATCTCGTGCCTGGGCGGCCCCAGACTTGGCGGAGGGCTGGCGGAGGGTTGGAGTTGCAGTTCCAAGTCTTTGCTCGCATACGGGACTGTGGGTGGGGACTTGGCGGTAAAGCTTGTTTCCATGTGCCGAGGCGAATTGCCAAAGCGAAGTGAACGGGGGGATCTACCATGCCATGCCATGCCATGCCAGTCAACTGGTGTGTGGTCGGAACAAGAAGGCGATTGATTTGATGGCGATTAACGTGGGCAACGAGGAGCATGGTTGGGCCTGGTTCCAGCTCGGAGCCCCATGTGCGGTTTTGGCGGTTTTGGGCTGGCGACTCCCGGAGCCATGTCCCGAGTAGGTAGGTGCTTTTTATTTTCTTTCCTTCTTTCTCGTCTGTACGTACTATGTACTGCGTATCCGTTCCGTATCCACGGATGTCTACATACCTAGTACCATGGGAGTATGTATGAGCGAGCACTCAGACTTGTCCGTTCGACTCGAGCACCGGTCTGGGGCTGTCGCGAGATGCGCTGGGAGCAGTGGGAGGAACATTAGAACATAGCAAAGACGGATCAAGGATCCACCTTTAGACAGCACAAGAGAGGAAAAGGGGTTCCGTCCGGCTTTGGTATTGGTTGGTTGGCAAGTTGCATGGCTGAGTGAGTCCATTTCTTCTCCCCCGCCCTCGGCCCCATCATCAGCTGCTGCTCCAGTCGTGCGCCGTGCTTCTTTTTCCATCTCATCTCCCGCCTTGGACGAACGGAGAGCCGCGGTTTGGTCTGGCCTGGGAATTCGACCTGCCTCTTTTTCATCTAGTTTCCCGCTGCTGGGAACTTGTGAAAAAGCTTAGGCCCAACGTTGCGCCCACCACCACGGTCCACCACCACCATCTTGTCTTCACTTGTTCCGCTCTGCCCACATCACACCCATGCACCACATCACTGACCCATGATCCATCCCACCCCTCCTCCTCCTCCTCCTCCTCCTCCGCCTCCTCGAGTCCTCCATCCCACCCCTTCAGAGAGAGCCGGGAATAGGCTGGCTGTTGTTGCAATTGGC
>JABGLZ010000130.1:1222-92526 GCA_014705045.1 Colletotrichum theobromicola
CGCGTGAGAACTTCGGTGCCTGCATCCCAGCCGGGAGTCTGGAGAGCCCGGAGAGGCGAACCCCGTTACCATTACCACACTGGATCGCTTGAGGTGGAAATCAGCAGCAGGCGGGGGACGGCTCGCCATGTAAGGTACCGCAGCAGCCGTTTCCGTACTAGGTAGTTACTTATTTTAGCCTGTCATTCACAATTCGAACATTGGAGGCCCTGGGGCACCCCATCGCGTCTGTACGAGTGATGGAGGGGGATGCAAATGACACGGCCTTGATTGGATAGCCTGGCAACGCGCGCGGAGGAGCACCAATGTTGGTGGTGTTCGTGGCTCGCGGCAAACACGGGGTCAAACGCTCTCAAACCAAGCTTTGTTATCTTCAGTTGACATTGAACTCTATTGGCGGCCCTCAGAGTGACCGTCTCGGCAATACCGGCCGACGAGTCCTTCATTACGAGGTCCAGTGGAGGTTGACAGCATCCTTCGCGCGCCCTATGGCAGGGAAGAGCGACGTCACTGGCGACCGAATCAAACGACAGGCTCGCGGTTCATGCTTAAGAGCAATCTAAAATTCTCTGAAGGTCGGTTTTCCATACGAGATGGGGCGGTGGGGAGTCCTTAGGGGCTGCGGGCATCAGGCCTGACTCGCAAAAGTATCGACAGGGGTCTTCTGTAAATGGTCTGTTTATAAAGCTTGACGGCCGGAGCTCAATCTTGTCGCCGTGTTCTGCTCGTTCAATCAACTTCTTCTCGATTCACCGTTTCCGAACATTTGTTCTAGTCACTCGCTCAAGACTCGTACTTATTCTAATATCCAAAAACACAAAAACCAAAACAACCACTCTCTTACTTAATTTTCCAACCAACCGACAAGATGTACTCCAAGACCGCTCTCGCCATCACCTCCCTTCTGGCCGCCGCCGAGGCCATTAAGGTCACTTCCCCCGCGAAGAACGCCGAGTGGGATGTCTCCGAGACCAACGAGATCAAGTGGGACTCTGTCAGCACCGACCCCAAGTCTTTCGAGATCGTCGTCGTCAACCAGTCTGCCTACCCCGAGACTTCCACCACCATCGCCACCGTCCAGACCTCCGATGGCAAGTACGACCTGAAGGACGCCAAGCTCAGCGCCGGCGACAAGTACCGCATCAACTTCATCTCCACCGATACCCAGAACTCTGGCATTCTGGCCCAGTCCGAGGAGTTCAGCCTCACCGCTGACGGTACGTGATGAACTTCGAGCGCCATGGCGCAGTCCTACCGAGAAGCTTATACTGATTGTGCCTAGACTCTGACTCTTCCTCTTCTGCCGCCGCTTCTGCGTCCGCCACTGCTTCTGGCTCCGCCAGCGCCTCTGGCTCTGCTGCCACTGCCTCTGCCACTGGTGCGTCTTCCTCCGGCTCGGCCACTGGCTCTGCTTCCGTCACCAAGACCGCTTCCGGTCTGACCACCGTGACCACCGGCACTGCCACCGGCTCTGCTACCGCCTCGGCCACCGGAACTGACGCTTCGGCTTCAGGTACCGCCTCCGGCACCGCTACCGGCTCTGCTGCCTCTGGCACCTCCACCTCTGCCCCCAGCAGCGCCTCCGCCGTCAAGTCCACCTTCGCCATCTTCGGCTCCGTCGCCCTTGCCGCCTACATGCTCTTCTAAGCAGTTCGCCCACGCGATCTTGTTTTCCTAGAGTGATTTCTGACCGATATGATACCAACACCGCACGGCTACGCGAACGAGACAAGTAGCGATCACCGGCGAAGCGCATTGGAATGGGATACAGAGAGATGGGGTTCGATTATACCAACATAAAAACGGATGGGATGTCTGGCGTCGCTCTGGCTTGAGCTTTATTCAGGTTTATAGACTAATGTTGAAGCGTTGCTACTGGACTCCCTCCATCTATTTGCGCCTCGATATCTGACCTTGTGTGTGAGAAACCGCATTCGTTGCGCGACCGACTTCTTCCGCGGATAGGCCATCCGTACCACCGGAACCGAACCGACCCCAAACGTGAACTTTCCCGCTGCAATGCTCCCAGGACGCGGAGTTGCACCTGCACGCGGAGATGAGCGGACCCATCCCGCCTAACCCAATTGTCAAGAAGCCTCTGGGAATCCCCACTATCGAATTGAGCTCGTAATTATGGATATCGAATGAAGGCACCTAATTCGAGACTCTTATGCGGCACAACCCTGCCGTTCCCCTGAGCGCTCGCCTTAACGTGCTGTCATGGCGTTTGTTGACATGCCCAATTGGGATTCACGGCCGGGTTCCGTGCCGGGATGATGCCAATCAGTCGTGGCACCCCAACCGCGACTCGTCGAAATCGCGTCAGTTCGCCTGGGGAAAGGGCGAGTGTAGATCGCGATCAATACGAGAGCAAAAAATTCGGTCTGGATAGTTCGAAAGGAAACGGCAAAGTACGATCGACAGAGAGGTGTGCATCCTTCGGTGTCGCGACTTATCAACGCTATTGATTCTGATCAGTAAGTCTCTTCCCTGCCTGTGGATACTTGAAGCTTCATTGATGAACCGCGAATTGTCCTTCAGCACAGATACACAGCTGTTCATTAATGCCCATGCAGAGATAAGGCTGAGAAAGAACTGGAGGCGACAGGCTTATCTTAGCGTCTTCCGTGGATTCCGAGCTTCTTGAAGAGCCTTTTATCGGTAATGATGATCGGCGAGCTCGAAGGTTGACTGACACGACTGACAAGTCGGGCACGGGCATCACGGCACGGAGATTTTTGTCTGTGCCATTCGGGGAGTTCGTTCCCTTTGAGTTGATTGACTTCCAATATGATATGACTTTGAAGTCGGATATACGTTTATCGTGTTCAGCTTGTATACAGAACCTCGGGCTGAACATTTGTTTCCTTTCTTGTGCGAACTGTAACGGGGTATCTATCAATCTTGTAGTTCATCCACGACTGGTCAATGCGATGCTGGAAAGTAATGAGATTTGACGCGTATTCAATGACTTCATTTTCCACCCTCGCTTCATGTGCAGCACATGCGTGACTGTGAAAGAAAGAAAGCAGCATGTCTAACTCTCCAGTGACCATCAAGGGATTATGCAGGTGCAGCAGGATGCAGACATAACTCTTTGCAAACGACAGGTCATATGGAGGACGCAACAGCCTACTCGTCCGCCAAGTCAACAGAGCTTGAGGCGCAATTAGACATCCACGTCAGAAGATTCTGGTCTTACTGTTCAAGGCGATTCTACAAGCTCATTTGCCCACTGGTGACCTGGAAGACTCATCGGTTTCGAAAAGAAAGCCTTCAGGCTAGAGCGCCAAGCCAACCGTTGTGCGCCCCAGGCTGACACTAGCTTCCCGGCATAAATTAGATCAAATCCAGTCATTCGATTTGCAAATAAATTCTCCTTGAATTTCCAAATATTTGGCCAGTAAATCAAGTGCATCTTTTCGAAATCTTACAGTCGCATGTTGTTGTCTAGAGCCTTCCACAAGTTCTCAGACAGGCCCTCGATATTTCGTGCAATAATTGAAAATATTGACACAGCGCAAAGGTTTGGTCTTGCTAGCCACGGACATGCGGTCTTTCCGGGCTGAAATGCAGTCCCCAGCGCCATGAAGCCTCAGTCTTGGATTATGTCTAGTCGTGCCCTCTTATCACGGTCCATCTTGAAAGTCTTAGCGAGCCACGTGTGACTGACCGCTTAACTGGCTGACCAGATTTCTTCTTCACGCTTAACATGAAGCCGGGAGCACCCTTCCTCTCGCTGACCTCCATCAATTCTGCTAGTTTGTTAAAACCCAACGGTCTCCCCGCACGAAGGCCAGATGACTACGCAAGTTCAGGTTTGGGGCAGCGTCGACGGTCCGCTTACGCCATACCCTTGGACTAGGCGGATGACAGTCCGATCACAGTTCAAGCCGTTTGCGCCGACATCGTCTTGGCAACTTCCGCTACTCACATAGAACAATTGAGTGTGCGTCTTTACATTTAGGTGACATCCATTCTATTGCACCAGTCATTCGAGAAAAACGACAGATTGTTATAGTATGCGAAATGATGTGGCTTGCTGCACGATCAGATGTCACAACGTGACGTGAAGCACATGGACGGTCTTCGGGGACTCACATCAGCTCGTGATTTGAGGCCGTGAAGGACCACTCTTAGTGGCCGTCTGATTTAAGCACTGATAACTGATGACTTGAAACTCGCTACTATGTTTCCAGACCTCGTAGTTACTTAAGTGCACGAACCTTGCGATTTTCGATTTCCCTCTGAAAACAGTTCAGCAACACTATTCGCAATGTCTGTCGACGTGATTGCCCTCAAGGCTGCCCAAGATAAAGGCCTCACTGTCGGAGTGATCCCGAGATCAACAGAAAGGCCACTTCGGCTTGAGATTGACGACTTCATACAGGATGTTGAGCTTGCGAATCTCTACTTCCTCGCTTTGGAAGCTTTCATGAGCAGAGGCATTTCCGAGACTGCCTTCTCGTACTACGAGATCTCAGGCATCCATGGTCAACCTTGGCGAGCATGGGATCGAGTTACATCGGTGAACTTTGGTTCAGCTCCTGGTCGGACAGATCCTCGAAAGGGATACTGCTCGCACGGCTCCGTCATCTTTCCAACGTGGCATCGTGTGTATCTGGCACAATTTGAGGTATAGCTGCAGAGACTGTTCTTCTAAGCATCTGTTGATCGTCTGTAGCAAGCGCTTTACCTTCACGCTGCCGAGATCGCCCCTCAGTTGCGAGCACAAGCGGCTCTCGACCGGTTTCGGATTCCTTACTTTGATCCCTTCCTCCCTCGTCAGAAGGCGACTGGTGCAAATGCTTACACCTATGGAATCCCCATCATCTTCACTCTCCCTCAGATTCAAGTCCGACGACCCGAGAACCCAACTAGATGGGTGCTCATGGAAAATCCCCTTTACCAGTTCAATTTTCCCGCAGACAGAAAAGGAGGCTTCGACTGGTCAATGTACAGCCGGATTCCAGCTGCACAAGAGCGCACCATCCGCGGTTTGAACGCAACTACGCAATCAGCCGACCACAGCTATGTGATCAAAGCCTTCGACAATGTGTACAACCCCGCCAATGGCCTCTCCAGCCAAACGCCTGCTGGTATTTGGCGTGTCATGTTCGATAAGCAGAGCTGGGTACAAATGTCAAACCATTACGATCCGAGAATCCGAGATCCGAATGAAGTCGTCTACAATGCAAACTCCTTGGAAGGATTCCATGACAATATTCATGGTCAGATTGCTACAGGCCCTCGCAACGCAAGTGGGCACATGGGAACCCCTGCTTTTGCTGGGTAAGTACATGGCATCGTTGTCTTTCATGGATAACCTAATAACAGTATCATAGCTTTGACCCTAGCTTCTGGCTGCATCATTGGTAAGTGTCTTCTGAAACGACTACGAACATCAGCCTGACAAATGCGAAGCAACGTCGACCGCCTTCTCGCCATATGGCAAGGCATCCATTCTCGTGATGCCGAGTCCGTCTCTTGGTGGACATCTCTGGAAGTCCCGGAAGGCAATTTCGTAGAGCCTGGTAGTCTCCCAGAAACCCCACGAACTCCTCTTGCTCCATTCCGCAAAGGCTTCACAAGGGACGCGAGACCTATCTGGTGGACCTCCAACGACTGCCGGAACCATTTGAACCTTGGATACGACTATCCACAGACGGCCGCGGCACGCAAGTCTTCTGACCCAGTGAGATCCCTAACCGCCTGGGCAAACACTCAGCTCGGCTGGCTGGCGCCAAGAAATCCCCAGCCAGCTGACGAAGGCGCGCGTACGCAGCTCAAGCGTCAAATCATCCAACCAATCCCTTCCTTTCCAGCCAAGGTCTTGATCGATGGGACCACAGCGTTAAGAGCCGGACAAGGCTACATAGGATCTATGGCTACTTCTCCGAGAGAAACAGCGGTCTCTCCAGCAGTCGTCGCCAAATCATTGTCACGACCTCGGGGATTCCTCGCAAGAGCAACAACGATAGCCAAGTCCATGTCACCCAAGAAGCTCGTGAGGCCGGAAAAGCCAACAACCCCTGCCCGAGAGTTTCTCCCCTCCAAATTTACGCCGCAACAACTCAAGCAGAACGTGATTTCGTCTGCGCTCCCTGCGCAGCATGTTGGCTACAAGCATTGCTATGGTCACCTTGGGGATCTAGTCACCAATCACAAGATGACACAGTGGAATGTAACGTTCAGCGTTGATAAGTAAGTGTTTTTGAAGTCTACCTCCCAGCTAAAGTGCAGTAGAATAATGCCAGCTAATTTGATGCTTTTTGTAGGTTCTGCCTTGACGGGTCCTTCATGATATACTTCTTTCTCGGAGACTTCAGCCCGCGGATAGAGGACTGGGTTCTTGAGCCAACCCTTGCGGGGTCCAGCGGAATCTTTGCCAGCGCAACAGCCGCAATAGAGAATGGTGGCTGCGCTAATTGCGCACAACAAAAGGCTGCTGGTTTCAAGTACATGGACACCGTAGCTTTGACGCCGGCTCTGTTGACATACTGGGACAGTCAACAGGAGTTGTACGATTGTCGTGTCGATGATTTAACCCCCGAAATGGTGCTTCCTTTCTTGGTTCGCAACCTTCATTGGAGAGTTGTCAACGTAAGCTTCACAAGATCCAAGGCCATCACACTTCAATAACTGACTTCGAGCACAGGTACGTGGAGAGCAGGTTTCCCGAGAAACAATTCCATCCCTGAAAGTCATGGTCTACTCTGAGACTGTCATCTTGCCTCATGACGTCGCAGACATGCCCTTATTTGATGACCGATCTGTTCATTACGAAGTCACCAATGGCAGGCCTGGGGGCTTGAATGACGGTGAGAACCTGTAGATCCCGTCATAGAAACCTCAGAGCTAGCCAGTGTGGGCTACGGCATGAGATCTGATGCTATTTGAATTCATACACGAATATTGAATACCTTCCATTTCTCAAGTATCGCCGCTCATGGAGGAGGCAGTGCTGCTTTGCCGTCTTCGGCTAAATAACCTCATGGGCCCACTTGTCTGTGGACGTTTCGTTGTTGGCGATACGAGTCCCTCTTTCAAAGAGTGTGGGTTGATATGCGAACGTGGGAATATCCCAAATTTTCCTTTGCTGTTGGTACCTGACCAACACCAATGATCCTGGTATAGCCCTAGATGAAGTATCGTCAGTTTCTGCCTGTTTCTTCTTGAGGATTTTTCTTCAGGTATAACTCACACCCGACGTTTTTGATCGTCTCATTCTTCCCAAATGTCAACCACCCCGTTCTCGCACTGTCCGGCGGATCCCATTTCCATCTCGTTGTTAGGGACACCGCGCCGGCTGCCTGCAAAGAAATTTCGTTCTGTTTAGGACCTTCGATCTCCGCATGCTTCGCTGGAAAAGATCCTCTCATCCCATCATGCCAGCCCGTACACCACTTTCCACCCCATTTGTCCGGAAACTCAATCCCTACGATCTTTGCACCAGCCATAAACTTCAGGACGTCTGTATCGCCATCGGGGTCTGCCAAAACTTCACCCCATCGTTGAACGTGACTCTTGAGGGCCGTGGCTGTGGGCAGCTGGAAGAGTGAGTTCATGTCGGGAAAAAGGCTAGGAGCTGGTGGAGACGGGAAGTGAACGTCATAATCCTCGATCTGATGATGATCTCCTTCGACCTTGCCATAGAGGACCGTCACGCCTGGAACTTCGGGTAATGGTTGTGGGTGTCGTGCTAGATGCTTAAGAAGTTGATCTGCGCTCAAGAAAACGGTGGCGTCGCCCTCATGGACGGTGTGTCCAGTTTGAGTGCAGAAAAGACAGGCGTATCGGATCTCTGATGTTGTCCTGGCTGAAATGTGGGATTTAATGAGGAATCTCATACGGTACAGTAGACCGAATTTCAAGAAATTGGCGCGAGCTTGATTGACCGTTAGTGAACCATTGAATGCTTGGGATATTCAGAACTTACAGTCCCCTTCTTTGTCCAGATTGAGCTCGTTGTACACTTGGTAGTATTCGCAATTCAAGCAGCGACCGATCGGAAGCGGCTCTCCCTGATTCAAGTTAGCCTCGCCACGTTGTTAGAAACCAGTACTAACATATGCCATTGTTTGCTTCAGACCGTGCCAGTATCCCCCTCGTCGAAAGGCCTGAGCACCGTCGCAAAAGCCCTTAACTTGGTGGAACGAGCTCTTCGGTCCTATTAAACATTCGTCTTCTTTAGTCAATGTAGATGCCCGTTTCACGCTAAGCATGTTATCTGCCACAGCTTGTTCGTTGGCTAGCATCAACCCATCGCTGAATTGTCCGGGTGGCGGAAGTGGGGCAGTAGGTTCAAATTGGAATGCCGCTAGTGATGATGTCCGCATCTCGCTGATGGGAATCTTGGGCGATGTCCCGTTTGATGACGAATTAGTAGCTGAGTCCGAGTACACCGACGTTCTGTTTGTGGTTGACGGGCTGTTGGTATCGAAAACTGAGCTATGTGGCGTTATGTGATCGAGACCAAACCGATTGAAGCGGCTGACAACCATGCCATCGATGGGTGTGTTTGTTGCAACGGAGTGCTCCGGGATACTTTGTCGCATTGGATGTCGCAGTCTAGGGACCAGAGTCTGGTCTTGGATCCAGTCTGGTGTTCGAGGCTGCCAGGACTCGTTTGGTGAAACTGCACTCAGCTTTTCAACCCCCTCACCGAGGACATCGGGAGAAGAGGCCCGTAGCTCCTCCTGTCGAGCTGGCACAACCTGCGCAATAGTTGCCTCGTATATGTGTCTCGATGACCGGGCATCTGAAGTCACGGACTTTGCTGATGAAGGGGTTCTGCGGAGTGAGGTACTGTCTGATGAACCATGCGAAGTCCTAACTCCACTCTTGTGCGCGCCCTGAGAGTTTTGTTGTCTTCCCGAAGCAGGGAATGGTGAAGAACTGGTGTTCGCGTGATTGCCGTTGCGGGAAGTAGATGATCGAACAGACTGCGGTATCTGTTTTGGAATTTGGATGTTCGAGGGCAAAGGCGGTAGAGGTGGTAGAGGTGGAAAAGCGTGCACTGGAGTTGTTGGTGTCTTATTCTCGATCTTCATCCTTTTAATGAAGTCCAATACCTCCAGCGCGAACGATCTCGTTGCAGCCTGAATTTCAGCATATTTCGACGCGTCGAATGTGTCTGCTTCCATGAAGTCTTCAAAATCATACAGAAGTTCCTCAAGCACCCTTTGTTTTCCCGCAAGTTCATCTTTACATGGTTAACCAAGTCACGAATAATAGACTTGGGCACTTACCATTGTCAGCAACTGCATCCTTGAAAGCATCGCCGTGTTTCTCAACTTGGCTGTCCCAAAGCGGTTGCACGCGCTTGAGTGCTCGCTCGCCTTCCCTGAAAACCATCTGGGCAGATTTCATCATTTGGATAGCCAACTCCGAGTTTTCGCTTTGTGCTTCTTCGGCCCTCTCTATTGCCTCCTTGCCTCTATCCACAACTTCTTGAAACGGCGCGACGATCAGCTCCTCCGCATCGACGGCCATTGCAACGGTCAATGTCTTGGATGCAATATTTGCCTGACTCAGACAGGTGGGGTGGGAGCAGGCCGATGTATGAGTTGTGTTTCCCCAATAGACGGATCAACCTTTACGCAACGTTGGTAATGGAGTTCAAGATGAAAGCGTTGTCGCACGGGTCCAAATACTCGGGACAACTGAATCGCAGGTTGCCAATTAGAGGTAAACATGAGCAAATGCAGCATGCAGAAAGCAGGAGTGTCGACATGTCAAGAGATCGACCCTTGAGCAGAATCAAAATATGAGAGCAGAAAGCTATAACTCAAGATTAGTCTCTGGCCAGCCGATTGAGCACGTGGGGACTTTGCCAAGAAGCTGATGACAGGCACCCTATGCAGGTCGAGATGGCGCTATTGCCTCGGTCTGCCAAAACAGGCGAATCCTTCATTTTCCGCCGCCTGAGAACGCTGAAAAAATGACAAGCTCGTTGGTAGCGTGCATTTCTTCAATGGAGCTGCGTGCTTCGATGTCTGGCCAGCTTTGAGTGAGGCTGGGAAGCCCGATGTCCTCATGCACGATCCGCTGCTGTTGGTCTCGCTGGGCTGAGATGAAGGACCACTGCTGACCACAGAAATACTGAGCTGGCGACCATTCGCAGCCACATGTGGAGCTTCATTAGGCTGTGCCGCCGCTTTGACGTCTCAACGTTCGATTTTCTGTACAATTTGGAGGAACTAGATTGCACAAGAACCCCATCAACGGTGCATAGAGCGACCCATGGAAGCCATCATGAGAGCGGCGGACCGAGGCGGGCCCGGTCGGCATAAGCTCCGGTTCTTATACTTGGCCGATGGGACGGCCGTGAAAGATCCCGTAGATGGGTCTCTGGCTCGCTTGTCGAGCACGCAATCCCGTTCTGACCCGCCCCCGAGCTTGAGATCGATCCCGATTTTCAACGACGAGTCCC
This sequence comes from Colletotrichum theobromicola, assembly GCA_014705045.1. Taxonomy (NCBI): domain Eukaryota; kingdom Fungi; phylum Ascomycota; class Sordariomycetes; order Glomerellales; family Glomerellaceae; genus Colletotrichum; species Colletotrichum theobromicola. The sequence goes on from JABGLZ010000130.1 coordinate 11,658, forward strand.
CGGATCGGCCGTTGAATCCACATCGGCCGGCGCCGTGAGCAAGCCCGGTCTGCCTGGACGTACTCGGCCGAGGTTACTGTATGATTCGGACTACTCGGCTCTAGCACGGACCTCTTCAGCCCAAACCGCTCCAACTCTTCTGCGTCATTAGACGACTTTTCTTTAGACGAACCAATGAATAGGGTTGTAGCATCGCTTCAGATGGGTATCGTAATAGTCACTCAAATTGCGAAATTGTGATGTCCAGTTCAAGCCTGTAAAGATAAAGGGGTCAGTGTCTAGTAACACGGTTGGTTGGTGGGTTCTCTAAGAAGCCTTCAGGTCTCAACGCCTCGCGCAGAATCAGCCCGACGGAACACCCGCCAGGCGATCCAAAAAATTCTTCCCTTCAAGGTTGGGAATGGCTCAGGGCGCTTTTGACCGACTGGATCAGACCTTCAGTCAAGCGCCTTCGAGAAGTCGGGCCTACGCCGGCAATAAGAACAAGCCCGTTTAAATCGGCTACATTGTGGGCGAAAGAGAGCCTTTGACTATCCGTACCTTTTCCGGAATAGCCGACCGATAAGACACCCTGGTTCCGACGGCTTGAGAACTTGCCTCTCCCTCCGGCAACAAATTGCCAACTCGATGGGGCAAAAGTTCCAGTTCGGTTACAGAAATGGTCCGGCGTCGGAGCGAAACACCATTATTGATCGGCCATCCGACAATTATGCCAGCCCTGTTTCGTCGGCGTTTGTGACATATACACCGCTGGTTGAAACTTTTCGTCAGCGACAGACTAAGACCTCGTGATTGGGCCTGCCTGATCTGCTGGGAGTTCTAGAACACCTTCGGCGAACATCGACAAACATCATTCTGGTCTTCTCGGACAGCTACCGTCTTGCCGTCGGGAACTGACTCGAATTCTGCGGGGCCGGAGGATCCCATGCCTCCACCCGCAGCTATGCATCCTTCCGAGAGGCCCAACTTGCACAACTCGCCCGATGTCCGGAGCCAAGAGTCGGGTTGTGCCGAATCGGCCCCTGGCGGCAATGGGTTAGTCACTGATACCGGTGTCATATTAGTGGCACCGTATCCGTCCCCCTGGCGGGAACCAGCTCCATTCAGGTTTGATCTTTGACGCAATTTCTTCAATAGCCATCATAGTCATAGAAACAGACTGTTCCTGAGATTCAATGGCCCACGATGAACTCCGACAAAAGCGTGCAAGAGCCTGAGGATTCCTCAAGGAGGACCTCTTCCGACCGACGAAACGATGACGTTGAAGAATACGCAGATATTATTTCCGAGAACCGTAGAAATCCGAACACGCGTAAGCAAGCCCGCGACTCCCTCTGCCATGATTTCGACCGCCTAATCGTCGCGTAGAGGACCCTGAGCGCGCAGACCTGTCCAAAGTCCCCTCGGGAGCCGTAAGTTTCACGGATGTTCCGATCTCCTCTCGCACAGAGATTCCTTATGAAGCCTATAACCGCTTCTCCATACGGCGCAAACGTATTACCGTCGCCGTCATTTCGTGGTGTGGCCTTCTCTCCCCGATCTCCAGTACCGCCGTTCTATCGGCTCTCCCCGAAGTCGCAGAAGAGTACAGAACCTCGGGAAGCATCATCAGTCTCAGCAATGCGTTGTATCTCGTTTTCATGGCAATAAGCCCATGCTTTTGGGGACCGCTTAGCCAGGTCTATGGGCGCAAATGGGTAAGCAAGACGTCGGGACGCAAGCGTTCTCGCCATTCACTGCCCCAACACCCTCTTTGTGTGTAAGGTGACTGAACAGCGACCTAGACTTGCACGGTTACGTCTACGCTCTTCTTGGCCTGCTCTATCGGCACAGCTTTGAGTCCAAACGTCGCTGCGTTTTTCGTATTCCGTATGCTCACCTCCTTTGCGGGAACGTCATTCCTGGTCACTGGCCCCGCTGTTATCGGTGATATGTACCACCCGACAACGCGGGCCACGGCTATGGGATGGTTCCTGTCCGGGACTCTGATCGGCCCCACTATCGGACCCGTCCTCGGAGGCATCATCGTGACTTACACGTCATGGCGTGCCATCTTCTGGCTTCAAACCGCGCTCGCAGGCGTCGGTGTGGTAGGCGCCGCCTTTTTCATGCCAGAGACCCTCGCAAAGCTCAAAAGTGCGGACCTGGAGGGGCTCCCTATGGCCAAGAAGATCGGTGTCCTCTGGGGAATGACGAACCCTGTCCGCGTTATCCGACTATTCAAGTTTCCAAACCTCATTCTCGTGGCCATTTCCAGCGGTTCGCTTGTGTGGAACATGTATGGCATGCTGACGCCAATTCGCTACGTCCTCAACCCACGATTCGCCCTTACCTCACCGGCGCAGTCAGGCCTATTCTACCTGGCTCCGGGCTGTGGCTATCTGGCCGGTACCCTCGTTGGTGGACGCTATGCCGACTACACGGTACGGCGATGGATTGCACAGAGACATGGCCGCCGGATTTCAGAGGATCGACTGCGGTCGTGCATCCCCTTCATCGGTGCGGTGTTGCCGGGCTGCATGCTGATTTACGGATGGTCGGTCCAAGAGCGAGTGGGCGGCATTGCGGTTCCCGTGGTCTTTATGTTCCTCGGTGGGGTAGCGCAGCTCTTCTGTTTCCCAAGTCTGAACACATACTGCTTGGATGTGATCCAAGGAAGGAGTGCGGAGGTGATTGCAGGCAACTTCATGGTCAGATATCTGTTCGGCGCTGCAGGATCGGCAGTAGTGCTTCCAGCGATCAAGACCATTGGCGTGGGATGGTTCAGCACCATCTCGTCAGGATTCATGATCTTTGGGGCTGCGTGCGTCTGGGCTGTTGCACTTTGGGGAACGAACTGGCGAAAGAGAATAGATGAGAAGAAGGCTGCTCAGCCCGGAGCTTGAGGCGTGTCGAATTTGAGAAGGAGTTCGGAATGCTTAGACACGGTGAACTATTGGATAAACGGGTATCGTAAAATGGGAATGTGGCATAGGAATGAGATCGACAGGACCTTTAAACTTCGCGGTCACACAGTCGCAGGCGGACATCCTTGCCAAAATTGATAAGCTTTCGGCTGAACTTCTGGGTTCAGCGGTTCGGTGCTTTATTTTGACTTTGCGCCAATTGCGACCTCATCTGATAGTGTTCCTCTATGCCGGGTATCGTCTAAAAACAAGAAACCTATTCGATCGAAAATTCACAAGAAACACATGGTGTCTGCCTGATGTTGACTTTCCAGGGGCGGGGCGGAGCGCGCTTGTAGCTTGCTTGCTTCACATTAGCTCAATCCTTCGCTGTCAATGTCGGCAAATCAACATGGATCTCCGATTCTGCGCGGAATTGATTGTTGACTTGGGTAAGGACTAACAGTTTGGCAGGATTCTGTGTCATCCCGTAGGATTACCAGCCTCAATGCTCCACTCTTCCTGGTATGTCATGAAGCCCCAAGGAGACACCGCTCTTGTGGGAAATATCTCCTAGGGAACCACGCGGCTCACCTAGTAAATCTAGACCGGCTGTTTATGTTATTTTAAGATACGCAGCCCGCATACTCGCTTGACTTCGCCCCAAAGGTTTGCCCTATATCGAACTTATCACTCGTCCTCGACCCAATGGGCTTCCCATCCCTAGGCTCAAGCATATCTGAAAGATTTGCACATCTCATCATCGGTTTATCAGAGTTCAAACAACAACTGCATCTTTCTATGTATATGAGTTCAATTCAGTGCTCCGTGCCAGGCTGAAGAAGTTTTCCGACCGGACCAGAAACGGGACATTTCCAATTTACTGCATTCGAGCTCTTCCCAGAACTCAAGAGACTCGCTTGTCATCGAGATGTTTGCCAATCTAATCAACAAGACCCGATCGTATCTTCCAAGTATGACATATTGTCACAAGCTTCAATCGACTGAATGAAAGCTAACGCTATGAAGATTCATCAAAGTTTCACAGAAGCGCATGCAGAGAACTCAAAGACTCCCGCGAATCTATTGACTCCTCTCGCGGGTTGCTATCTACGAAAGAATCATCGGCAGCACAATTACGGCCGTTATCGCCTGGTGGAGGCAGTTGGAAATGGGCGATAGTTTGGTTATCATTCTTTTTTTGAGACCGAATAGGGGAAAACAGCCAGATAAGGCAGCGAACTCAATTGAGACCCTGGAGCTTTCTCTCCTATCTGAGTATATGAAACGGGGAAAAGATATCTTTCTATTTTCAACTTCATCATAGCAAGCGTATCAGTTAGACATGCGTAGTCTTATTCATCATTTTGAATAATTCGAGTCACAACCAATTCCTCCCCCCGGAGTGAGAGTAGATCGACGTCTACTGGAATCCATGAAGCTAGTCAGAAAACGAAAACCATCTGCTGTGTGCACAGCAGCCTAGGAGGCTCATATCGCCACGCTTGATCCGACTGATTTTGTCATCCGCCCCGAAAGGGTAAAAAAGGTCGATTCGTCCCAAATTGTCCCAATATTTCGACTTGCTACCTTCAGGAATTTCCCTACATGTACATTTGATTCTACATGCCCAACAAGACGGAAATCGTCGAAAAGGGAATGCGGGACTTGAACAGCACTTCAATTACGGCGTCATGGGATGCTGCGTTGTTCAACTTTTGCCCGCGAAGCCGGCGAAGCCAGTGAGGGCAAGGCATACTCAATGAGTTCGGGCATCCTCATTGAAATGAAGTAGGCAGCGCGTGCGCTTTCGCTCACAGGCCCCGTATTGGTAGGCAGCAATCTGTATTAGTGCATGTTGTATGCACGTTGGCAGGAATTCTACCTGATTAATGCATGGCATCTCTGGCATAGTCAGCCTGATCCGTTTCTTGGCTAGTTCAAATCGTTTGTCAGCTGGTAGCCGAGGAGACGAAACTTGCGGCGATGACTCTTACGCCGGGAATTCTATGCATGGCCCCAGCGCCGCGCGGTGCTCAAATCGGCATTTTGTGGGTAATCGCGGGCCGCCGGGGAAGCCCGCACATAATGAAATTCCGCGGAGAACGGGGCGGCTTGTGTCCGTAGTCCGGCCGTCACTGTCGCCCATGAGTCCGCGCTCCAACTAGATTAGGCAGCGACCGAGCTTTTTCGGTGCAATTGACGAGGTAGTTGTTAACCACCAGCAACTTATAAGTGTAGAAGTATGTTCTTGGAGGTTTGGTTGATGGCACCGAAACCTCTTGTTTGTCCTCCAGAACGTGCAGTCGACGAGTTCTAGTATCATTGAACTCACCCCAAATTGTACTCACGTTGTCAAAAATGGACGCATCTCAAAAACAACTGCACGGCCTCGTTTTGTATCGCGGATTTCCCGTTTCAAACTCTTACGTCTGGTCACCCTTCGTCACGAAGCTCGAAGCAAGACTTCGATTTGCGAGGCTCAGCTACCGTCTTGACCAAGGGTCCATGTCCAAAGCACCTCGTGGCAAGGTCCCGTACATCGAACTCACTCCGGAGGGACATGAATCACCTTTAGCTCTAGGTGACTCTTCTCTTATTATCCAGCATCTCGTGGATAATGATATCTGCAAAGACTTGAACGAATCACTAGCGCCGGCTGCAAGAGCCCACGACATGGCTCTGAGGGCTTTGCTCGAGGACAAGCTTTACTTCTATCAAGTAAGTATATCCAAGATAGTACGCATCTTCGTCAAATTTCTAACGTCGCATAACAGGGGATGGAACGATGGCATGACAACTATGAGACGATGAGATCCGGGGTGATGGGTGCAATTCCTTGGCCATTACAACTTCTGATCGGGCTGCTGGCCTATCGTGGTCTAAGCCGGACACTGTACGGACAAGGCACCGGGAGATTCACAAGCGCCGAAGTTGCCAAGTTCCGACATGATATCTGGGACAATGTCAATGCCTTATTAGCCGAGGCGCGTCTCACAGTGCCTGACTCCAAAACGCCATTCTGGGTACTGGGCGGCTCAGAACCCTCAGAGGCCGACGCGACGGTGTTTGGCTTTATTGCTTCGGGCCTTGTCTGCAACGCGTAAGTTGTGTAGTCCTTTCTTGAGACCGGCTTCTGTACCTATCATTGATATGTGCGGAACTGTAAACTCTCGCCGGCTGACTTTACCTCTCAGGGCCCCGGATACTCAAAGTGTCATCAGAAGCTACCCGGTTCTAGTTGACTACGCTAAGAGGATTCATAAACAATACTTTAGCGACTACAAACTCTGGGAAGAAAAAATGTAACGATGGTCGGCTGAGAGTAAAAGATGCTTGCTTCTGGTTGTGAGTCATGTAAAATAAGAGGAGAATGGGAGACATCTTGAACTGCCAGGCTGGGAGATTTATACTTCAACTCAACATGATTTACCAGTTATTATGTCTAACGAATCTCAAAGATCTCCACTTCTGCCTTCCTACAGCACAGTAATTCGGATACCTCTCCCTTCATCAGCCCCAGCATGAAGCACGGGCTTACGAATAGATAGTGGTCATCCTCGGGCCTCAGAGTCACCGGGCTATCACAGTCTTTCAATACACAGACAATATCGCCATTTTGCACATCGCCTCCAGCTATCCCAATGTAGTCATCAGTCCCAATCAATCGACACCCGGCATTCTCACACATAATGGGAGTCCACTCCGACAGCATCGCTTCCATGCTTTCTCTCATTTCCATCTCATCAAGGCCGTCCATAGCCTGCCTCAATTCCTCCCCAATCTGGCCGGAAGGTACCCATTTGTACAAGTAGAGCAAGAGCGATGCGATTCGCCGAAGGTTATATTCACAATTCAGTCTCTGTAGCAGTGTGCAGCAGATGACAGTCACCAGCGGCTTTCCAGTGATGTATGTTGAATTTCGCCCAGTCAGCAAATTCTCGAAACAGTCCAGTAGGTGTTTAGTCCAAAAGTCCGCCGCAAGTGGTTTGGAGTACTGGTAGGTGATCTTCTGCGCCTTTACACCTGCCACCCACAGACTCGCATCGGAAATGCGGACTTCGGAAGCCTGGCACAGCTCAGGGACGCCCCGAAATGCAAGACTAGACGAAGTCCTCACGTTCATGGACCCCCCCTTGGGGCGTAGGTCATTGAACGCCGGGACCCATGTAGGAAGGTCCTCATTTCTCTGCACTCCTGCTGCGCAAAGTGACAAGAAAAACAGACGCCCGTTGGTTCGATCTGGTGGTTGCCAAAGAGTGCTCCAGCGGTGGATTAACTTTGTTGCGTAGTCCAGATAGACTTTCCGTACAGAGGCGCGGTAATCTGGCGTAATATCGAAATTTGTGGTTGCCAACACCCCATAGACATAATCTCTGGGGTTAGTCGCCCTGATGGTGCCAAACAAGGTGGTGCTGAGCACATGAAACAGACAGGAATCTTCGTAGCCTCGCAGGTGGAATGCTTGTCTCAGATTGAGACGCCATTGAACGAGGAATAGCTTTGAACGAATCACTGACGCTCTAGAGCGGCCAAGAGCACCCACGTCGTGCGTTTGACCGCGCTGGATAGCCCCCAAAACTTCCATGATACCAGTGACAGCTACTATCGCTTCGCGATGGTCGAGCGATCGTGATGGGCAGACGAAGTAGAGGGCTTTGGGCAGCATAAGCTCCTGTAATATCCAGACACGAGACCAGTAGGACAGGTCTGCCAGCTTTGTCAAAGCCGTCCAGCAACTGGAATGTGGAAGAATGTCGCCCTCTCCTTTGCCAGGATACTCGAAGCGCGCCAAAGCCAAGAGGACCATTTCAGCCCAGTTGATTGAATGGTTCAGCGTATGAGTGGTCTCGGCCCATTCCTGATCTGCGATGTTCAGTTCCTGTCCGTAGTTGATGTAGACAAGGAGCTTGACGAGGGAGTATGCAGTTTCCAGCATCTCCAGGCTCACTGAAATTTCTCCGTCTTCAGAAGATAACCATGCAAAAACAAAGTCTGCTTGAGCATAGATATTTTTCATTAAAGGAACCTGCTGTGACTTCTCCGATAGGTCCTGCTGGTTGATGCAAATCGCATCTGCCCAGATCCGGAACTCGACGACATCGCGCTCGGTGTTTCTTTCATTTTGGATATCTAGCCAATGCTTTTTGACGTGTTTTAGAGCGATCGCAAGATTGACAGTGACTGGTGTCTTGAAACCATCGACATCAATGTCCTCAGCTATCAAGGGGTCATCCCAGACGTAAGATAGGGCAATGAAGTATGGGTTTTCATCTAAGGATACAATATGCAGCCTGGACGAAATTCGTGTGTCCCCAGGTTCGCACAAAAGCTCCAAGAGCCTAATCTCCCTTTTCTCGGGGTCAAGCTTCGTGTATGGAATTGATGCCATTAAGTCGTAGTCTGTGATTGTGTGTTTTATTCCAGTCGACGATTATGACCAGAAGACCAAGAATGATCAAACATCTGGCAGGAAAGCGGGAACTTCAATGGTGCTTGAAGCGGGGTAGCGGCTTTATGACTATGCTGAACTGGGCTTCTTCGAGCTCAGCTGCATGGTGGTGTTGGATCTCAGCTGCAACGATTACGCCACATTGAATATTTCCACTTTGAAGCTTGCTGTTTCCATGCGTGTTTGAGAGACTCAATGCAGATAATAAGTACCTTTCGTTCTCAGAGCAGCTGACTGCAGTTGACAGGGGAAGTGAGGGTTAGAATGGAAATCGGGCATCGAGAGCTCTGTCGGTATTTGGCGAGAGACCATTCATTCAATTACCTTAAATTTAGAGCAGCACCCCCAAAACACCGTTGTGCGTATAGAGCCGGACTTATCACTCATGTGGCTGCCTAGTGCAACGTGAAAATCTGGAGTATCGGCATGGAAGCTTATCAGCAAACAGCTACTCGTTGAAAAGCGCCCGCCGTTACATGACGAAGGAAGCTTAACGCAACAAGAAAGTCCGAATTCCAGGGGTCTTCAGCTCCAGCCTGTCTGACCACAGGAGGTGATCAGCCCTGAAATGGTGGATCGAACTCATTTAGCGACGCGTTAGTCTGCCTCCTTTGGCATTAGCCCCAACATCTAAGCCACTGAAGTCCTTGAGCATTGGATCAAGCATTAATAGGTACTGCGTCGGCGGCGTTCACGGGCGAGTCCTGTTGCCCGCGCCCGTTTACCCGTTCGCAATCTCGCTGAGAGCAGGTTAATCTTTCTGCCTGTTGTCTTGCGTTTAACCTCCCTTCCTTCCGTGTCTATCCGTTCCAGAGAACTTTTGTTCTTCCATTCCGTGTCCGTAGGCACCGATGCGCTCTCTCAAACACTCTGGCGCTTGACGAGCTCAGCCACCACCGCCTATTCACCGATCCCATGCCTCATTACGTCCGCACATAGCAGGCCGACACGCGGAGCTGCAACCAGCATCATCATGGAGTCCCGTCAGCGCAGTCCAACCCCGCTTTTGAAGACGTGCCGCACATGTGCGCACGCCAAAATCAAGTGCGATCGAACGCAGGACTCGGTCATCTGCGACAGATGCCTCCGGCTCGGCAAAGAATGCTCCTATGCGCCGGCCCGTGGCCGTAAACCACCGGGGTCCCGTTCAAGGTAGTTGTCCCCGGTTTTCCGTGTTCCGGCTCCGAGGCTGAACCAAAAGAAGGTCGAACAGGCTGCTTCACATCCCCGATCAGCCAGCGCCGCCGCCGCCGCCCGCCGAAAGTCCCGCCACGTCATCATCTCATCACAGCCGGAGTCCCCCCCCGGCCACTGCCACTGCCACCTCCGGTCCCCCAAGACCCAGGCTGGGAGGCCAAGATCCGTTCGATGCTGGTCAGCTCACGGTAGAGAAGGGTCAAGAGCTCCTCGACCGATTCCGCACGAAGCTTACTCCTCACTTTCCATTTGTCATAATTCCTGCCGACGAGTATGTAAACACCTTGAAGCAGACCAAGCCAGCTCTATGCCTGGCGCTGATGGCCGCAGCGTCTCATGATGACGTTCGGCTTCAGCGGGCTCTAGGCCATATGTTTAATGAGCTAATTGCCGCTCGTCTAATCGAGGGCGATTTTACTTCTCTGCACATACTTCAAGGTCTCCTCGTTCATCTTGCCTGGTAAGGCAGTGCCTCCTCGCCCTCTAGTATCGTAGTCTGATGCAGGAACTGATACTCTCGGAAGGGCTCATTTTCAACCGCGACCTAAGCGCTACAGCCAACATCTACATCTGGCTGTCAGCATAGTTTCGGATTTGCGTCTGGATAGACCAAAAAACGCGCAGCGATGGAATGTAGAACGTTCAGAGAAGATGGGAACGGCCCAGCATTACGTTGAGTCTCTTGATGAGCGAAGGGCATTCCTTGGGACATACTACCTCTCGTCTTGGTTGGTTATCCACGGTGTGACAGTCAGACTCAAAGCTAACCCTCTTAATCCAAAGCTCAAGTATTGTTCTTCAAAAACTCCGCATTGTTACTCTTACAACCTATATGACGGAGACTGCCGATCGCCTTGCCGAAGTGTCCGAGTACCCCACGGACCAGTACCTGCCCTACATCATTCGTCTTCAGCGGATCGCAGAAGACATCGATGATATTGTGAAAAACGAATCAACTTTGGACCCAATGCAAATACAGGCGGCGGTTTCAGACGCAAAAGAAAGGATAGACCTTTTCAAGAATAGCTTATCGTTCCCTCTGGGAGACTGTCGTAAGTAATTTTGCTTCGACGATTGCACCAAGAATCCGTTGCTAACCTGCTTCCGCAGCTATCTTGGTGCCTCAGATGCATACGATCCAATTGTGCCTCAATCAGCTCTCACTTCCCGACGCGCCTTTCGCGCTTCATAAGCCGCAGAATCCCTCTTCACAGCGGCTGATTCAGGGGTTATCGGAGAGCATTGTCTCCGCAAAGTCCCTTGTCAGCATTCTCCTTCATACCCCTCCAGGCCAAGAGGTGTACTTCCCCAACATTGTCTGGGTCATGCTCCATTGCGGAAATACTCTAGCAGCCCGCTTGGACCTTCAAGCAGCGGACCCAAGGATAAGCTTCATGACAGAGCATCTTCGGCAGTTCTCCGACATCGGTCATACCATTCGTCAGGTTGTTCTTAGACTTGAGTCTGGAACTTCACCAGACGTGGACGACAGAGGGGACAGAGATTCTTTCTACCATTTCCTCATACGCACGAAGCGTGTTGAAGCATGGTATCTAGAACAACAGAAGCTATTCACCAGTCAGCATGGCGTCTCGCCCCAAGGACCTAACGTTCCCACGACAAGGTCTCTCTCAAGTCTTGGAACACCGACCTCCGATCTATCGAATCAGCCCGTCGGATTCGATTATTCCGTTGCACCATCCGTCTTCTCGCAACCGGCAATAGCTCCAGCCAGCGGCACCATGACATATGCAGATTTCACGCTGCCCGAAAACGTTGCAATGAGCTCAAACGCCGATTTCTCCGTAGAATCTCTTTCCTTCGTGAATGACACTTTCATACCATTCAAGAGCTGGAACTACGCAATGGGGAGCGATCATGGGGGCGGTGCCCGGTTTTAGTAAGAATCCTTCGGGCGGGCTGGCGGGCCCGGACACGGACACGGATACGGAATTTCGCCTTCCAATCGAAAACTAGATACAGAAGTACCGCATCTCTTTGAGCCTCAAAAGTACTTGCATGCCTGTGGCTGTACTGTGATTGTGGCCTCCAGTCAATGTTGCGTGACCCGTAAGGTCGAGGACCTCGGTCGGCTTCCGTGTCCGTACACGGCATCGGTCTAAAAGGACCGGATATCTTGAGCGTCAACATAATGGATGACTTTCCTTAAGAGCCCGTCCCTTCTCCGATGATTACCTACATCCCCTCTCATCCCATTCACCTCTTCGATTTTCTATAACACACTCACTATATCGAAATGCGCTACTCAACTTCATCGGCCGTCTTAGCAACTCTGGCACTGTCCATGACAAGAGCCACTTTAGCAGACACTCCGAAATATCAGCCATGCCCGTTGATTCGAGCTTACTATCCGGCGCCACACATCGATAAGAACTCTGAAGAGGTGAAGTCGTTCACGGAAGAAATAACGAAGCTTTTCGACCAGCTTATTCAGAAAGGAGGATCGGATGATTTCGGCGACATTACACCAAACACTACTTCTTTCTCTGTTGTTTTGTTCTCTGGCTCCGATGAGCCTGAAGAGAACCCAGTCTTTTTCGAATATCATCACACGGCCTCCGAAGCCCCCAAGGACTCGACCCTAGACTCCAACACTATTTTCCCACTCGGCACACTGAGTCAACTCTTCACCATCTACGCGTGGCTCGTGGAAGCTGGTGATGAAGTTTGGGGAGCACCAATCACTCGATTTATCCCGGAATTAGGTACTGCGTCCACTGAGTCGGCAGTCGAGTGGGATGAAATCACCATCGGCGCGTTGGCTGGCCAAATGTCCGGCCTTGCAAGGGACTGTAGGTGATCTGGATTGGAGCAAATTCATGAATCTCAGCTAATCCTTGAAAGCTTTTGCTTGCAAGTTGGACGAGTCTTGCACGCGCAAGGACTTTATTGAGAAATTTGCTACAGAGCCACCATTGTTCCTCCCCGATACAACCCCGGTGATTTCGAACGCTGCTTTCCAGCTCCTTGCTTTCGCGCTTGAAGCCCAGAAATCCGGCAACCGAACTACGACTTTCGATCAAATCCTCGACACGGCAATATTTGGACCACTTAACATGACCAACAGCGGACTTCTAAATCAGAACAAGAAGGTTTTCGCAGACACCCTCAAAACGTCGGCTGTCGGAGAACCCGCGTAAGTGCATCCCGCAGTCTTCGTGCCACCAGCCTCAGACTAATACCCTGCAGTGCCCTGTCCGTCATTTCTACCGCCTCAGACCTTGCACGCGCTGGCCACTCCATGCTGAGCTCACGTCTCATCTCCAAAGCCTCAACTCGTCGCTGGCTTCAACCCATTGCCGATACATCAAACTTGCGGAACGGCGTCGGTCGCCCGTGGGAGATCTACCACGCAGGTCAATATGCGAACAGCTCCATTCTCGATGTCTACACCAAAACAGGCCTGATTAGTCACTACGCGAGCTACTTTGGTCTGGCACCAGACTTCAACGCAGGCTTTGCCATTCTTGCTCATGATACCGAAGCTGCCAGAGGGCCAGACTTGAACGTCTACGCTGACATTGTTTCTCTTGCAATCGTGCAGTTGCAGAAACTCGCAGCTGCCGAGGCGAAAGCCAGATACGTTGGATCCTTCGATAGACCTGCAGGGTCAGCAAGCTTCAACGTCTCGAGCGATGGTCCTGGACTCATTGTTACGTCGCTCAAGGGAGGCGATGTCGATCTCCGAAATGAGATTGCGGCCTCCGCTGGCATCAAACTTGAGAACCTCGATTTTCGTCTCTACCCTAGCAACGTGATGACTGAGACTCAGCATCAGTTCGTTGCTGTGTTCCAAGACAAGAGCGCGCCGGTTGACATGGGTACACCCACCTGTATTACCTGGCAAGATGTTGGCTCTCTCGGGTCCAGTGTGGACGTCCGATTCGTGTTCGATATGGCCAGTACAGGGCAGGCCTCCAAGGTGACGTTTAGCGGTGGCTCTATTGCCCTTTCAAGATCTGGCTGAGGACGCGTCCGTCCAACAGGTGTTCCTTTATCGTCATTTGCTGGCTTTGTATTGGAAAAGGATTCTCGGTAGACGGATGCAATATTAGCACCCCAGATGGCTCTTTGCCTGACAGTCTTCTGTGATGTACTCTTCTTAGCTAATTCTCCACTCTTTTTCTTTGCAGCTTTCGTTATGAGGTCCATCCTATCAGTACCTAAGTACGCTACGTGCAGATGTGGAACATAGTATCTTCAGGCCATGTCCTTGTTTTCTCATGGAGGAAGGTGTTATTAGCCGCTCAACAAAACTTCTTGGGAAGCTTTCGCGGGCCGAGGCGGAGAGCCTGCCATGGCGATGCGTGATTGTTCCGTGTGCCAATGTGTTTGGCAGAGTCGCACTGACCACCAAAACATGAACTCCGTCACAACTCCTACCTTACTCTTTTTGATCATGTGTTTGTCCTGCCCCTTTCAAGTTGCCCCGAGGCCGAACTCAAGGGGCAGATTGCAGGAATTCTTGGCTGGAGCTCTCCTGTGGTCGGCTGATGAACTCCGAAAGCTACCAAGCGACTGGAGCGATCTTGACCATTTGCGTCCCTATTCCCGTTCCGTAGCGGGGCGACCCAATCTATTTGTCGCGGGATTGCTTCCTAAAGAAGAAGGACTGCACTTTATCAGGTTCCGCACCCTTAACTCTAAGTTCCAGAAAGCAACCTGCTTGATCCGGGGACCGAAACCCTTGGACAACAAAGACACGTCAGATGGGTTGTATATGAGAGCAAGTTGTCGCCATCTTTGAAACCGATGTTGCCTTTCTCTCAACTCATAGCCACTATCCATCACAAGCAAAATGCAGTTGTCCAAGGTCTTGTTTTTTGTCCTGTAAGTCCTATTTTCATTACGGATAAACTACATTCTGACATCTGATCCGCAGCCCCTTCATCGGAGCCTCCCAGGCCCTGCTGTGCTCTTGCGACGGCAGCAACGTTGATTCAATCACCTGCTGTGACGGCAAGTGGAGTAAGCAATAAGTATTTTCCGATGTGTCACAGGGTTACTAACGATCATTAGACGGTTATGAGTGCGAGCCTTCCACGCAAGAGAGTTATACCACTTGCTGCAAGACACAGTTCTCCCGCACCACCTTCTGCAGAGATGGCAGCGTTTAAATGTAATTAGTTCTCGCCCAGATGGCTGCCACTAAATTATCATGACAATTCTTCATCAGCTTCATCCGCAGAGCGTGCATGTGCGCCGGCTGAACCGGAGTTGACCATGGCGATTGGGGACTTCACCAGTCTTTAAGTCATGATTGCGATTCCAATAGATATCTCATTCAAGTTCTTCCGACTGTGTCTCCGATGGCCTGATCGAAATGTGCACGAACCATAGTCTTATCGACATATCTCTCGGTGCTTCTTTCTTCCTTCCTATGGCCGTGATTCTTAGCTGGTCTGACTGTCTACTCGAGATTGAACTCGCAGGTCACTCCATGATCACGAGGTCCGCATCGACCGTTTGACCCCTCTAAAACGGCCACTTGGTCATTGTAAACCATTGATGCGCCATTGAGCCCGTGACCACTGCCACTGTCGCATCCTTCGCCGTTCGTCACAATCAGCTCATGGTTAAGACTAGTCTGACTAGTAGACAAGTGTGTTGCTGGGTCGTCTTTGCAAGGTGTCTTCAGGGGAGCGACGTTATCCCAGCCGCTAAGGTCGCCCTTAGGCTTGCAGATACGGACCTACGGAAACGTTAGTTCATCAACTGCTGACAAAGACGGATTGGTTCCCATGAAGGGTTTCGGCTCGGGGATCACTCACCCAAGGTTGGCCATCATCGTAGTTTGAGTCGCGAATAGAGGTGTAGTGCACCACGAACTTGTTTTTGGTGGGCTCGAAGACATGCTGGTTTGCATTGCACTCAAAGATGGCAGCAGCTGTACCCGCATGAAGAGCAATTCCGGCCAGAGCGGTCTGGATCAAAGTGGTGAAGTGCATTTTGGGCGAGAATCAACGTTGTAAAGGTAGAGAGAATTTTGATATTGGGGTTCAACGTAGGCTGGTAATGGACTGGGTGAGTTGGTTGTTGCTGAAGAGTCATGATAGTAGTACTTTCGGCTCCTTTTATACTACTCATCAGTTCAAACAGAACTCTAGTCTTCGCCCGTCCCATTGCAGTCTGCTTTCCTAATTCCGTAAATTGTTGTTCAAAGTCATGTGAGCCAGGGTTTTCCTTCCATGATGGATGAGACGCAATGCTGACCAAGGCTGTGTAAGGCTGTGCAGCACTTATCGGGCGCTTCTCGCAGTCTTACGGGGGCTGGTCTCACTTGACGTAACAACAGGACTCTGGGCGCGTGCATGTCCATACCCATGAAAATGTCAACTGTGGATCATTCATGACAGTCTATAGAGGTTGGGTACCAAAGGCTTACTTAGATACACACGGTTTACGAGATCCTTCTGATGCATCTTTTGCCGATAGCTGGGAGTTCGGGCGATGAAAATTGGGTCCTTGGCGATCAGTTCCGCGAAGAGAAAATCCAAGTACCAGGCCCAAGCCGACCGCATTACTGTACGCCTATGAGAATCCCATGAGACTCTTTTCGACTTGAGTCTGATGACTTCCTAGGGAAGATTCGCTCTCCACTAAATTCAGCACCTATGATTAGGCAGGCGGTAATACAGGTAGCTCATCCAAATCTCCTGACATAATGGTTTCAATACTACGCCGATAAGTTGGAGACGCTGTCTTGGCACGTTGAAGCATGTGTTACCAGCTTCCTGTGAAATACCTCTAAAATCTTACAGATTACTGTCGATCTTCCATGCAGGGGCTATCACCCACTTCGCATCATCGCTTTCCAAGATTATTTAAGACATGTCTGAAAGCATCTCGGGCCTAGATAATTCTGACATCAAATGACGACCATCCCATATGTCCATGTAGCAATATTTCTCTCTTTCCATGGGTGTGCAGATGCTCCAGCCGTTCATAGGTGTTGCCGGCCGTTCCAGTCAAAATAGTCCGAAGAAGCTGCTACATCCAAGCCAAGTCTCTCTACGTCAACCCATCAGTGTCTCATACCCATTCTCAATCATGACGTCCATCCAATAGACATCTTCTTGGTCTTTGTCCATCGATGCCCAAGTCTCTTTGATCAACGTCAGCATTTGCCGGATAGGCTTGGCAGCTAAGACACCCTCAAAAAATGAAAGACGAGACAGTATAAGTCGCCTGCCGTGGAGAATGTCGGTTGTTGTCGGTGGCACCTCCATGCGTGGACTCGATATGGTGCTAAATCCGGGGCCGCCCTGAAATTCACTGATGGATACGAACCCGCGGTTGAGTGAAAGCTCGCTGCAGATACTGACAAGGAGTAAAGGCTGGATAGACCGAGACCGGGATGACATTGGTATGTCATGCACGAGATCAAGCACATGAAGCGCAAGGCTGGTTAGCCATGTATCTAGCAAGACTCTGGAGCTGCCGTGCGCTGAAACACCCCCATAAGTAGTGCTCAGCCAAGAGGACTGGTCTGTACAGTTCGCCGATTCCATATCGTGGAGGAATAAGTCGGGAAAGTTTCGATATAGTTGCAGCAAGCCCGTGCAACGATAGGCTTCGGCAGCTTTCAATAGATGGTCTGTCGGGGTCGTTTCATCCCCAGAGTCTATGACAGCAGAATTTGATGGTAGTTCAATGCCACAAAGCTTTGAGTGTAGATCTTCGGAAGCTTGAATAGCGCTGAGAGACTCCTCGATGTCACGCCTCGAAGAATGCCGGCGACGCCTAATTCTCTTTCGCTCTCTTCTGATCAGAGCACCAACTTGAGCAACAAGCTCTTGGATTTCTACTCCGAGTCCGGTCTGTGGATGCGGCATTCGCGGGTTGTCTTGTTCTGGGAGCCGACACGGTTGAGGAAGGATTGCTCGGGTAGAGCCAAGCGACGGTAGCTCTTGATCGGTGACAAAAGACAGCAGCATTTTCCAATACACCAGGGAGTTGTAAAAGAAAAACTTCTTTTGTCTATTGGCCAGCGCCAAGTCGTCGTCGTTGTGTTCGAGGGAGGTGACCGCCTCAGCAAGCATTCTGAACTCGTCCTGGCCAAGTTTTCGAGGGTCGTGCCAGCAGAGGCTGAAACCAAGCATAACTAAAGCCAGGAGAGAGGAAGTGTTCGTCGGATGGGTTTTGCTCTCGTTCCAGAGAGATTTGACAGCTTGGTTGCCAAGGCGGCCACTGGCTGCCGAGAAGCCAGGAGAAACTTCAGACAGGCATGCTGCTGCCATGCTTTGAGTGACATAATAGAGAGAAGGTGACTGTGTCCAGAGTTTGGATATTGTTGTCCTGTAAGGATTCATGTTGCTATCGTAGCAAGACATCATGCCACATACTTCTTTGAAGTAGTATTCGACTAAAGTGGATGAATCGTCTTGTAGGGACTGTGAAAGTGGATATTTGGGGCTCGACAGGTCTTTCACGGACAGAAATGCCTCAAGCTCGTTTGAGCTACCACTCGGGTTTTGGGGAAGTATCGCAGGCCATGCCGTTTCATCCTGGTCATTTCCAATGATTTGAAGATGTGAGGTATCAACCCGTGAAGTAGGTGTAGGATATGTCTTCCCGCTTGCGACGTCTGATGCCGGAAATAGGCTCTCTAGACCGCTCATGTCTTGTACATTTAGGCTTTCAGGGGTGTTGGCTTCGGCGAAAGAGTTGAAAAAGTCCACGTCGCAAAGACCACTTGGAGACTGCTCAGTAGGCTGTGACTGGCCAGGTCCATTTTCCATTCTTTCCCATGCGGTAGGTGATGTCATTATCTCGGGCGAGGGGGTGTCATCACCCAGTGCTGTTGAGGTTGAGCTCCATTTCAGAGGTCTTCGGTAGCCCGGACATGCAATGCCGAGCCGTTTGCACCGCGAGCAGTGAGGCTTTGCCTCGTCGCATTTCAGCTTCTTGTTGTCAGCATGGCTCAGTAGAGCAAAGACAATGAGCGAAGCTGTTCCTTACCCGTTTAAATTTGCAGACAGCACATCCGTTGCGAGATCGGGTGATAATTTTGCGCGGAGACGCTTGCATGTTGATTTGTAGGCCATGAGATTGATTTAGAAGCTTTCTTGTGACTTCGTACCATTGCAAATCCCTAGTGATGAGTTGAGACTCTAGAGGCCATGCCTCGGGTGTCGCTGTTGAGTTTGCCAGAATGACTCGGTCTGCCGTGCGGGGACTCATCAGGGCGGCACTTATCGGCTGTGGGGTTCCAAGAAAGGTTGCATGAACCAACAGGAGGGAGAGTTCCACTGGTGCTAGGCCAAAAGGAGATCTCATAGGCGAAGGATATCATTACCATAAGTGGAATTGATGCGCAAAGCTGTGATTCCCATCGCGCTGTCAAGCCAGAGGCCTTGATAAGGCTCACTTGCAATGTGAAGTTTGCAGCAATCTTGCGAGAGGATCAGCTGTTTTGCGGCATCACTTTCATCCCTGTATCTCATGACCATGTCGCGTCAGTCACAGCCGCGGGTATTCAAAGTCGCGTTGATACAAACATCGCCGAAGGTACGAAGGGCCACAAATGCTATGTTGCACAAGCTAACATTGGACCAGGTCCTCGACGCTGAACATAACTTCAATCATGCATCCAAGCAAATTCGCCATGCATCGGCTCAGGGGGCATCGCTAGCTGTTCTTCCGGAGTACCACCTCATGGGTTGGGTCCCCGATGACCCCTCTTTCGCCTTGAGCGCAGACAACGCCCAACATTTTCTCCGGCGATACCAAGACATAGCAGCGGAGCTGCACATGAACATCTGCGCTGGCACTATAGTTGCAGATGCATCAACACCACAGCCTCCACGCACAGATGGTACGAAGAAGAAGCGGACTCTTCTGAACACTTCTTATTTCATCGACCACCATGGTCAAATTCTTGGAGCCTACACCAAAACCAACCTCTGGATTCCCGAGCGCCAACATCTCACTTCAAGTATTGACTACGCTCACCAAGTGAAGGGCCACACGGAAACGGTCGCAGCCAGTCCTCATCAAGTCTTCGATACCCCTTTAGGGCCCGTGGGTATCTTGGTCTGTTGGGACTTGGCTTTTCCCGAGGCCTTTCGGCACCTCGTTCTTGCAGGAGCAAAGATCATCATTATCCCTTCATACTGGACTTTGTCGGACATGAGCAGAGAGGGGCTCGCGTACAATGAAACTTGCGAGAAAATGTTTGTGCAGTCGACCCTTACCACTAGGGCGTTTGAAAACACCGCGGCAATCATATACTGCAACGCGACTGGACCCAGGGAGGAGGGTTTCTTTGGATGCAGTCAAGTGACGCTGCCTATCTTGGGTACCGTACCAGGTAGTTTCACCGACGGCGAGGAAGGCATGCGCATTATCGATGTGGATATGGGGGTTGTCGAGATTGCGGAGCAAAATTATCAGATCAGGAAGGATTTGAAGAGGGACAACTGGCATTACGGATATAACAAAGGGGCAAAGTTGTAATTCGAATTCTAGTAAAATGTCTTCCCTGTTCAAACCTCCGTTTTAATGATCGAGTCTTGTCGGTTTAATGTTGGGAGACCCTCCAAGATAACCCATGGGGAAGATACATGTTTCCACCAGGGAAATCTCTTGGCATGAAAAGCCAAAATCTCAATGTATTATGCGCTCCAAGTAGCTCAGCGCTCTCTTGAGAGCATAGCACGAGATACTAGACGGGTTTTCACCCAGGACCGGTAATCTATAATGTGTCCGCGTTGAAGAATGGTGCAAGGGTACGCAAGACTTATGGCATGAGAAAGACAGAGAAGATGATTCGCAACTGTTTTGAAATGAACAGTAAAATGCCCCGCGCCTATGAGTCTACTAGTGTGCGAGGATACACAATTCAAACTCTCATTCCTTGTCTTGAGCATCCAAATCGGCTCCTTTTGAGACTCTGTCCGCATGTGCAGTTGAGTTGGCGACTGGCAAGTCCTCCCCGAGAATGAGATCAAATTTGGGACCATTGTACGCCTTTCTCTTTACAAACCACAGCCCCACAGCAAAAACGATGAAGACTCCAATGACAGCAGTGACATAGTCTGAGTATTGTTAGATTAATACTCTAATGAGGCATCAAAGTACTTACTCATGGTAGAAATGTCGATTGGAATCGCTGGCGGGAAACAGAAGAACTACACCCAGCTGCGTTAGCATGATTTCAAGAAAGCAGGGACTTTTATTTAGCAATGTTCTTACAATAGAGGTTACAAGCACGAAGAGGACTGAGATCCAGTTGGTAGCATAGCCGAATAGCCCTTTGCCGAGGTAGAACTCTGGAGGGTTCGCTGCAACAACATGGCGGCCCCTGATGAGAAGGATCATGACCGGTAAAGCGTACGACAAGTTGAGAAACAAGGTACAGCTTGCGATGTAGGCATTGAAAGCCACCTCCGGACCTAAATGAAATTTCGTTAACACAAGTTTCCTTGATGCAACTAGAGCATTTAAGCGGCTTACCAAGATAGAGTAAGCCAAATAAAAGGTTAAAGACGCCCTGGACTAGAATTGCGCGGACGGGCACGTTAAGCCTTGGATGGAGATGCGACAAGCTAGATGTAATCAGTACAAAGAAGGTCGAGCGTGTTTGGTCAGGTGCAGTTGGAAGTGCTTACTATCTCGAAAACGGTGTGCCGTTGTCCCTGGCCATGGACCAAACCAAACGACTGCCAGATGTGACGCATCCATTGGCTCCATTTACAAAACACAGAGCCACAGCAACGCTGAGGATTGCCGCAGCTGCCTTGTTGCCTGTGGCCTGTGAAATCATCTCCGTAAGAGGGCTCTGAGTGGGCGATGCGAGAAGGACATCAATATCAACAGCGCAAAAGAGCATAACAAGAATGAATGCAATGCCTCTGCATTGGGTGTTAGCAACCTCGTGATTGGCTCTGTATGGAATACTCACGTAGTTCCGCCCACCAGCACCGCACCAACCATTGCCTGAGGTGCATCCTTAGATGGGTTGGGCATTTCTTCTGTCATGTGCGCTACTGCGTCGAATCTTGAACTGAAGTCAGTAATTCCTTGTCGTCGAATATGCTTATGAGAGGAGACGTACCCAATGAGACTGAGGGCGGATTGAAGCAAACCCAACATCCAGGCAGTTCCATCACTCCAGCCGGTCGTGTTGGAGAAGTTGGTAAAAACGTATTCGGCACTAGTTTTAGGCGATGTTGCCAGAAGCACAATGCTAATCACCACAACACTAAGCAGCGACCAGTACACTGAACGGTTAGCCCAAGCCTTTCTTCAGACTTTGACAGAGCATCACTCACAAGCTCCTTCGTTCCACCGATTCAGTATGGGGTAACCGAAGATGTTGAGGAACACCCCAATGATTGATACGGCCACAAACATCAAATAAGTACTCCATTGGGTAATCTGGTATGTGCCGCCAGAACCCACAACAGCGGCGGCAGCAAGGAATCGAGCTACGACATGTTAGCCGTCAATACTTCAGTCACATTGAAGGGTCAAGATTTCAATTTACCTCCAAAGTAGGCAGCAGTCGTATTCAGAGTAAGCCATCCAGCAATGTTGACCCATCCAACGAAGAAGCTCTGTAGTTCATCAGCACTCGAGATCAGGTCCCAGTGTGGAGTTTACACTCAGGTACGCACCATTGACTTTTTCCATTTTTGAGTCGATAACGCGTAAGCATAGTGATACTGTCCACCTGCTGTTGGGTAGAGTGACGCAAGTTCTCCAACGCTAGCGCTCAAAGCGATGTTGCAAAGAACGCAGAATATGAACCCATACACGAAGGATACTGAGCCTCCGGAAGGCATGACGAGCCCAATCGATCCAGCTAAAGAGATCCATGTACTTGGCTGTTTAGCAGGCATTTCATCCAAGATTTCAGTCTTCAAGACCTACTTCAAAATGGCAAACGCCATTCCCACCATCGTGATCTTGGAAAATCGCTTCTGGAGGTGGCCATTCTGGCCATCGACTGTCCCAGCCATGGTGGATGCAGTTCCGCAGGACGTGAAGATGCTTGGCGCAGGGGAGATCGAATGAGAGCGACCTTCTGGTCTCCTTTTGAGTTCTATTTCAATTGCATGAGCACATCTCTTTATCGCGACCCAGATAACGGGTTGAGATAACAGCGAGTGGTGTTCTCTCGAATGTTTTGCTAACACGGCCGGAAGCACTGCATCGGCGCGTCCCACGTCACTAAACCCAAATTGGCAGTGTTAAGCAAAGGAAAACTGAGCCCCGGGATGCCTGTGGGCTCGGAATGCACAGTTGCGGGGTTCTGTAAGATAGCCAGCCGATCACCCCGCATCCGCCGATAAGAGAAGGACGTCGGGACTCCGTTGCTGATACCCTCTGGTGACATTCATCGGGCAATCTAATGATGTGATTTTCTGTTACCACGTGTTATGAATAGGCTTCGGAATTCTTGTCACCGGCGCCGTCTTTCAAAAGCTTGACTTCAAGAGCACTGTTCATCCCATGTGTTCTACAGGCCTGGCAGGATGAAGGTTCATCTGTAGACAGCAACGTTGTAGTCTATTATTTGGGCATACCCTGTGAAATCTAGATCTCCAATAGAACTGTAGTAGCAGACGAAGTTCTGTTCAAAGACAATCAGTGAGGCCCACAAAGCAAGTCTCCCCCTCGGCCTCATAGGACTGCTCTACTTGACTCGTCGCTACACGAGATGAAGCCCGTGCTCGATTCATGACGTCTAATGTTGATTGGGCTTCAAATGTGGGGGATCACGTCTCAGACAGACACGTTACAGGTCTGAACGAGCACCGTGCGGTTCAGACGACGATCAGCAGATGCAATGTTCCATTTCCACCGTTTCATTCAACATCACTTCTTCTTAGACCCATCAAACACCACAGAAAACAATTCACTTCACCATCGCCAAAGGCGCGAAAGACCTGACGGCGAAAAGCTTCACGAACATTAATAGATTTCTCAAAAAGGTTTAATCCGAACACCGGCGCTCGTGTTTCGAGACCATCAAGTCGGTAGCAGCCTTTGGGTGGTTCAAGCCCCAGTTCAGACAACAGCAACTCGCCATGGAACCACGGGGTCCGCTCAAGTTTAAAGGGACCAGGCCCGGTCAGGTCATCAAGCCCGGAACCACCCTTCGTATCCTCGGTGTTGGTGATTCCATCACTGTAGGCTTTCTCAGTGACCTGGATGGAGGAGATGGAAATGGATACCGGATGAAGCTTCGCCAGAATCTTTCAAGTACGTTTCATTCCCCACAATCAGAGCGCAGACTAATGCCTGATAAAGACGATCGTGTGTCTTTCATCGGAACCGAGACAGTTCGCGGGACAATCTCTGATAACTACTTCGTGAGTAATACATGAATCTCAGAATGGCCATTTGCCTAATGAAGTTGACAGGCCGCTTGGAATGCGCGAACGATCCAATTCATCTCAGATCATGTCAACCCTTCACTGCAACAACAGCCCAACATCGTCCTCGTCCATGCGGGAACTAATGACATGAATCCAAATTTGGACGTCGCTCTCGAAGGAAATGACCCTAAGGACGCCGCAGAGCGCTTAGGCAAACTTATCGATCAGATCGTCAAAGCCTGCCCAAATGCGGTTGTTCTCGTGGCCATGATCATCAACACGCGTGAGGAGGGGCATCAGCGGAACACCATCCCGTATCAAGGCTATATACCAGGCATCGTAGCATCTCGCCAGGCCGCGGGAAAACATGTTCTCGCCGTTGATTTTACGAGCTTTCCTACAAGTTTACTTCGAGGTGATGGTGTCCACCCCACGAATGAGGGCTACCGTCACTTTGGCGACTACTGGTATGACTTCATGACGCAGATCCCGCGGGAATGGATTCAATACCCTGAAGGCGAAGATGGGGATCAGTCTACAATATGTGAGAAGAGCCCTGTAGGAGGTCTTCGTCCAGAAAAGACCTGTTGGCTGAAACGGCTGTTAGGATCCTGCATGGGGAGGAAAGTCTGAGAAGGCAGAAATTCGGCGTCGAAGAATACCCGGTCGAGCTATTTGCTATTCAAGACCTGTCCGCAGAATGTTCCTGCGGAGTTTAGGACTTTGATCTCACAGAGAAGAAAACTGAATCTGGAAGTCATCATCACTTCAATCTGCGTAACAAATCGTTGAGCAGGATTCGTGTTACTTTCACGTGTATGTTGAACACGAACGTCTATGGTATTCGAAGAGATACGATAAGTACCTAAGGTAGTCAACTTAGAATGTTTTGACAATAGCGACAATAGGCTTAATACTAATGGCCCTGGTCCAGCCGCTCCAAACTCCTCGCAGTCATACATTAGTGCTGCTGCGACTAGGGGCATCACCTACATCGATGCGGCCAATCTTGAGATCGGGCTCATGGCTATTTTATTCATTGGAATGGCCGAGGTATCTTTTCGTCAGTTCCTCGTCAGTCCAGGAGACGCTGTCCAATAGGGACAGCAGATTGGCATGTTCCACCTTGGTCCCTTGGAGGAAGCTCACATTGCTTGGTCTTCCAAACGAGCGTCGAGCTGATCTTAGGTCTCCGGTGGAAGATTGGGACATGAACACGAGGAGGAACAACAAAGTCAATAGCTTGCTGGCGGTGGTTCACCAATCGTCCAATGCAAGAGTGTTTGTTTTGAAATGATTCGATCACAAGACTTTTACTCCGAAGTGTTGCTTTCATGACTGAGCAATGCAAATAGCTCAAGATTACACTATTACAATAGGAACCAATGGATTAAGTTACTGTTTGAGGAGTGAGTTCCGCGACTGATCACAGATCGCGCCTTCGCGACTTCTTAAGGCGACTATCGTCACGGCTACTCGGCCACGGCAAGCTGTGAACCCCCATGAGTGGGGGTCACTTTCGGCCGTCACTCACCGTCGCCAAAGCCCCGTCAAGTCTCCACCAGAATGATGGCACGTGTGTTGCTGTCAGTGTCAAGACTGCAAAGAAAACAGGTTTGCTGACCGTAATTATCAGCCCCAGACGGGCCGGCTGTATCCATTGAGATTTGGGTTGTCGGTTCAGTCAAACATGGTGCATTGTGTTGGCTTGAAGAGACTCTCGAATTGAAGATTTGGCGTTATGCTCTGGTCTCACACTATTCATGGTTTAGCATGGGATGTCTTCCTTTAGCGCTTGCTAAGGTATCCATTCAATGGCTCAAGGCATGAAAGACGTGATCCCGTACGAACCCTCCCTTGAGGTTCGCGTTGACGAAAGCAACAGCTGTCCAAACGCGTCCGCCCCCGGGTTTATTCCCGATGCCCTCCTCCTCACCCCGCATGAACGAGTCAGCCGCAAACATGGGCCCATCCCGGGGCCCCGGACAACTCCCGAGCTCCCCAGACACACCTCCGGGGACTTCTCCGCACGCAAGCCCAACAACATCACAGCAACGACGAATCGAACGTCATCCGACAGCGGAGCCGCACCACTTTTCGTGGAGAGGCTTGGAGGGTCTCTTCGCCCTTTCGTGAGGAGAAGCCTGGAATGGAGCCCCGTCGACCCCGGACGCGCTTAGGTGGGGGTTTCGCTCGCTGCTTTCTTTGGTTGCGAAAGCTCTGCGATGAGGAACGAAGAAGGAAAGGCGTCCCAGGAAAACCGGCACGCTAGGACGGACTTCAGTCCGCTATTTGAACCAACGACGCCGGCCTGAGCCTAGCAGCTCGAGGGGGAAAAGCATGGTTCCTGACCCCCACGAAGTCTGTCCCCGACCTGTTGTCGCGAGTTTGGTGGACCTTGAGATCCCCAAGCAAGCCCCATGAATCTTGCGTGGGGTGGAAGACCGTGTGAGCCGTTGATACCATCCCATTCTTGAGCTGCTCAAAGCGCCAATCTCCTCGGGCGAGCACTCAGCCTCAGCTTGACCACGTCCGTTGGACTCATCCCACATTTCCCGTCCCGCAGGTTGAGTTCGCCCAGATAATCACGATGGTGGTGAGCGGTACGGAAGTAGCAAAGAACAACACCAAAGACTCATGCTGGGTCGTCATCCATGGCCAGGTATGGGACGTCACAGGTAAATCTCCCGCTCTGGTCACCAAGCTCTCTTACTGAAGACGTTGCAGAGTTCCTCGATGAGCATCCCGGCGGCGCCAAGCTGATATTCAACTGCGCCGGCCGCGACGCAACAGAAGACTACGACTCCATCCACAACCCGGATCTCATCGCAGAAACGCTATCACCAGACCGCTGCCTGGGGCCCGTGGACCCTCTTACCCTTCCCAAAGAATCGTCGACCCCGGAGCCAGAGAAGCCAAAGCCAAAGTTCCCGCACCTGGGCGCCATCATCAACGCAGACGACTTTGAGAAGGTGGCCGAGAAGTACCTTTCCGAGATCGGATGGGCGTATTACTGTTCCGGCGCGGAGGACGAGCAGAGTCTGCGGGACTCGAGACGCATCTTCCGTAGGCTGGCGCTACGGCCGCGGGTGCTCCGCAATGTGGACTCCATCAACACAACCACATCCATCCTCGGCCTCCCTTCGTCCCTGCCGTTTTACATCTCGCCAACAGGCCAGGCCAAGTACGCGCACCCCGAGGCCGAGACGCTTCTGGTGAAGGCGGCAGCGAAGGAAGGGATCATATACTGCATGCCGACGAAACCCAGCGCGTCAATAGACGCCATCTTCGGTGCCCGCGCGAGCGACGCCCAGCCGCTGTTCTTCCAGCTGTACGTCGACCGGAACAGAGAAAAGGCGCAGGCGACCATTCGTAAGGCGGAGGGCCTCGGCGCGAAGGCCATCTTCGTGACGGTGGATTCGCCCGTCATTGGAAAGAGGGAGCGGGACGAGAGGCTGACGGCCGGTGACGAGCCAATGTCGCAACCCAGCGGCGTCGCGAAGACGACCGCCTCGGGGCTGTTGAACGCGGGGCTGACCTGGGCTGATCTCGGATGGATCCGGGAGACGACGTCGCTGCCGATTGTGATCAAGGGCATCCAGTCGGTCGAGGACGCCCTCATCGCGCACCAGCACGGTGTGGATGGAATCGTGCTCTCGAACCACGGCGGGCGAAGCCAGGACACCGCCCAGGCGCCGATGTTGACGCTTCTGGAAATCAGACGCTACGCGCCGCATCTGCTCGCCCCTGAGACGAAGGCAAAGTTCCAGGTGTTTGTGGACGGTGGGATCAGGCGGGGGACGGATGTCCTCAAGGCATTGGCGTTGGGCGCAAGTGCGGTCGGCATTGGCCGGCCGTTTTTGTACTCGATGACGGCAGGGTACGGAGAAGCTGGTGTGAGACGGCTGGTACAGATTTTGAGGCACGAGCTGGAGACGAATATGGCGTTGGCGGGCGCAGCGAGTGTGGAGGACATTGTACCTGAGCTGGTCAATAGTGAAAGGGCTGATAAAGAGGTTACAGGGAGAGTAAAGCTCTAGCTTGTGGTGGTTTTGAGTAATCTTAAAGAAGTTTTCTAATCCCATGAACTGAATATACTGGTCTATGATCTTGAATCCTGGTTTGTGAGTCGTGCGATCGAATCCCTCGGGTTACTTATGTGGAAGATGGCTAGGGTCAGCTATCCCATATAAGAAACCTAAGCCCATTTCACAGTTCATATAGCAGAGACAGTCAAACATAACTCAGAGAACTCAATTTACAACTTCAATTGCTATCCCCCAGTTGTAGCGCTGCCGCCCCCTTTCCCATCCACTTGCTACTTTCCAGGTCAACCTAGATAAGATATCTGAATCCAGTGGAAACCTGCGCCGCAGTCGGTCCATGCTTGCCGCAGTCCTCGCCCCGGTCCAACTTCGCATTCAGCCTCCTCAGCCAGATCCTCGTGACGGTGGCAAACCCGATCGCCAGCCCCGTCGCCGCGATATTCACAATAAAGGCAGTGATGTACCTCGGCGCGCCGTAGTACAGATAGCTGCCCCAGATATTGGGCGTGTTACACATGGCATTGATCAGCGCGATGGCGCTCGCCCGCTTGACGCTCGGCTGCGCCAGGCTGCCCGTGATCCAGGACAGGATGACGACGGCGGCGGCGTAGAAGGAGCCCGGGAGGAGCATCATGGCGACGTAGCGCGCGGCGATGTTGATCGTCGAGACGGCGATGACGTTCGCGACGAGGGTGACGCAGAGCGGGATGACGATGTGGAGGTAGCGCTCCTGCTTGCGGTCGGAGTGGAAGCCGTTGGCGAGCATGGTGAGCACGCAGAGGATGAAGGGGGGCGCGGTGAGGGCGTAGGTCATTGTGCGGGAGAAGCCGAGGCCGCCGACGACGGAGGGGAAGAAGTTTGCGACGGCGCCGACGATGTAGGTCTGTGAATCATGTTTTGTGGTCAGTCGAGATATGTCTTGAGGGATGTTTTCAGGGGAAGGGTTTCGGGGAGGGTGTGCTTACGGAGTAGAGGATCCCCATCAGCATCCAGGTCTTGGGGTCCGTGACGGCCATCATGAAGCCCTTGAAGGCGGACACTTCGCTTGAGTTGTCCTCTTGGCCTTGATCGGCCGCGAAGTTGTATTGGACCCATTCGCACTCAAGCTGGGTGAGGGTCGGGATCTTTTTATTGGAGTTAGGGAGAATCAAGGCGAAGGGAATGGCCAGTCCAACAGTGATGACACCCTCGACAAGGAAGAGCTGGCAAGATATCATTTAGCTTGGATATCTCAAGACAGACGTGATCAATGCAAGAAGACTCACCCATCGCCAGCCAGAAAGGCCACTAGTTCCATCTAGGTTCAAGATAGCAATGGCGAACAGCCCACCAAAGGCATTGCCCAGCTGCGATCCGGAATAGAGAATTGCCGTCCGCAAGGCAAATTGCTTGCGGTTATAGAACAGCGACAGGTAGTAAAGGGCGCCCGGGAAGAAGACAGCTTCGATGAATCCGAGAAAGAAGCGGGCCATCAGGAGGCCCTCATAGTTGTGCACGACGGCCATGAGCGATGAAATGGCGCCCCAGGCTGCCATGGCACTGCAGATGTATGCCCCGGGCCACTTGATCTTGCTGACGATCATGTTCGAAGGAATCTGCATCAGAACTGCGGACCAACGTCAGTCGTGGGAACGTGAAGGGATACATTAACTGGCAGTTTTGAACATACTGTAGCCGACGAAGAGAATGCTGACAGTGGTCTGATATTCGACCTGGCTGAGGTTGAGTTCCGTAGTAATGTTGGCGAGCTTTGCGCTGGCAATGTTTTGTCGATCGAGATAGTTGACTTCACATATGTTAACTTCGATGTTGACTGGTAAGATTAGAGGCGGTGTTCACTTACGAACATACATGATAACCTGTGTCATGTTAGTCGCCGAGGGCTACATGGGGTAGGAATGGTAACAACTTACCATGATGGGCATAATAATCATATCCATCTTCAACGTGGCCTTCTTTCCAATCTTTTCATAGTCTTCTTGGCTCAGAGATGCCAGACTGGCGGGCATGATGAGCGTCCCATCGTGGACGCTGAGCTTCTCCGCGTTGACATCCTCGACCTGATCAGACGATCTCTCCTTCTTGTCGACGTCCATTGCGCAGCCTGTGTTATGCGTTTGCCTCTCGAACGTAAGGTAGAGCGCTTTCGACCTTGCGTGATGAAGAAGTGGAAGAGAAGACGGCAAGTTCGAAAAGACAAGACTTCCCAGTCAAGACCATGCGACAGCAGCAGAGGAAAAGGACGGGACTCGACCGATCTTAATCAAATCCCAAATCACCCCCTGCCTCTCTACCTTGGAGAAACCCTACCTCATGCAGCGCTTCCCCCATCTCCTCACTTTCGGACAAGCTCACCCAAACAAGACGTTCCCAGCGTGGAGAAGATGGGCCTAGCACGAACGCGGGGAAGAGCCCCATGGGGTAGCCCCAAGCTATCGAGAGGGTCCTCCTCTTGACCCCCAAGAGGTGAGTGTCTCGCTCTCCCACGCTTTCCTTTCCGCCCTCAGTATCATTTGGAAAACGTCACGGCTCACGGGCAGACAGGGTCCTGCGAGACGCATGTGGGACTTCCGTGGGGGTCAGATGTTGGGGTAATGTCGGGGACGCCCTCGGCACGCGGCACATTACGACTCAGATCTCCGCGGGGGAACCTCGATGGGCGTGTTTTCCTTAACCTATCACTCAAACCACGACGCTGCTTACGCTGGAAAACATCATCACGGTCGTGGACTAGAGGATTCGAGTCCCAGGTAATTGGAAATCACGGGCATTCCTACTAGCTTCAAGGCCTCCTCATCCTCCTCGATGGAGGTGTTGACCCCCACCGCACCATACCATCCGCCAATCCATGAGTCGCTGACCGCCCCCAGCTTCGGTGTTGAGTGACTGGCCACTTATGTACCGGCATCGTACGAGAATTACTTATTCCAGCGGCATGTCCATTCCATTGCCGATTATGTCCGAACGAAAGTGACGCTGCTGGTGAATCGGTGTATTGCTTAGGACACGCGCGGATACACATATCGGCAAGAGCTGTGCCTCTCGGAAGAACGGATGCAGAAAGACTGTTTGCTCAGTGCAATTTGACGGATGTCGTTCGCCAGAATCGGCTCACTGGGCGGATTCCACACATGCAGTCGCATCGTCACGGGCCGAGCTGTTCAGCGGCTGGAGGGAAGCTGGATAGCCGGACCAACATTGAGGATTAGTAGCCTGGTGAAGCAGCGATATGAACTCGGGAGCAGCTCCGGAGTATTTCAGTCACACCGTCAGATATCATATGCGAATGGAAAGCAGTACTACCACACCACAGCTTTAACCCAACGTCTGTCAGACTTCTCGCAAGAAGTATGCGAGACATTCTTAGCCGACATGCACTATCGTACGCCGCAGGGTTGATCTCCTTCATTCAAAGTGCAGGATCGATATCGAGGATAGTATTCAAAGCAAGACATAAAAAAAGGAAGACAAACGCATCTGTTACGACGCGAAGTGGCGCACATGTGCTCACAGAGGGCAAAAGTAAGGTCCATCCAGGATTCGAACCTGGGCCTACGGAAGGAACTGATGTTAATCAGAATCCGACGTCCTAACCAACTAGACTAATAGACCGGTTGCAGCAGAAGCTGAGGAAGTGGGTTGACCTCCACGCCCGGTAAGCAAGTTCAAGTTTCCTCAGAGTGGGCCCGAAAACAGTCCAAAGTGTTTTTTTGACGACCAGGACTGATTGCCGAACCACTCCCAGCGGCCGAGAACTCCAACAGTTGGCATTGATCGTGAAAAAGAGATGAATGAGGAGGCTATAAGAGATTGGTAACTGAGTAACTCAAAGGCCGGGCGGTTTGAGATGCATACAAGTTGAGCGAGACACCTGGACATCCATCCACTGTGAGATTGTATGGGCCGCACTCAAATCACACCTTAGATGGCTTCAGCATGGCGATTTCACCCCAGAAAAATGTTGCAATCGCATCGGCTCAGTGGAGCAGTCGACGCCTCATGTGATATCCAGTGACAAATGTCCGCAATTTTTTCGGTCCCGACAACGTTCGGCCCATTGCACACACATGCAGCGCATCGTCCGAGCCATGACAGCACAGATTTCGTCGCCGCGTGGTTTCCAGGGGCCTTGCAAGACTGGCGCAAGCTAAATTGCTTCTAACAGTACCTTAGTTTGGAAACTGCGTACGCTCAGATGAACCTTGACTTTTGTTTCAAAACAGGTACGCGATAGATGAACGGGGTTAGGTTCGTCAGATGTCAAGATCGGACGTCGCCAAGGGGCCTGGCAGTGGCCTGTGACAGACAAGCGACATTGAGGATATTGGCGGGAAACGGCATGTTTCGTTGCGGACTTTTTGGACGATTTGTCTGTCACACAGCTGCATTCATACAAAAAAGCGAGCATTGTCGTCCCCCTTTAAGCCCCTTTTGTGCATTGAGGTTATCTTCACAGCCCGGTCCACCGTCTGTCTAGTCAGTTATGCTGACGGAGGTGATGACAGTGACGAAGGAGACTCCGGGCGCTGGTCCCTTGAACAATCGGCCCAGGGGTCGGGAGACGGGGGCGGGGCTCCGGACATCGCTTCGCATCAAGTAGATAGGTGGGAAGAACCTCCGAGCTTTGCGGGCAGAGAAATTGCAGTGAGCCGTCCGCACTTTGGACCCTAGAGAGAATTCAGCATTTACCACATGGACGCACCCACTCGGAAAGCAACGTCATCATGGGCATGTGGGGAGCCACGAGACGGGGTTGAAGCGGCACGAATTTGAGGGAGGTTTTCCCTGAA
This sequence comes from Colletotrichum theobromicola, assembly GCA_014705045.1. Classification (NCBI taxonomy): domain Eukaryota; kingdom Fungi; phylum Ascomycota; class Sordariomycetes; order Glomerellales; family Glomerellaceae; genus Colletotrichum; species Colletotrichum theobromicola. The sequence continues at coordinate 44,376 of JABGLZ010000130.1, forward strand.
GCCACGAGCGTGCGAGGATGCGTCGGGGATTTGCTCAACGAATGGAACAGATTGTAGGAGTTCGATTGTAACCCGAGCCGAAGCGTAGGGCCCTTTGTGCAGCGGCGAGGAACAATGCGATGGTGCACTGCTGGATTCAAAAGCCGAGTAGGTCGCGGCTCGTTGCGCCTGCATGCATCATCCTGCAGGCCGCTGCAGTCGGCCGTTGGATAATGAGGTCGAGACATGTTACGAGAAAAAGCAAGAGAGCAGCACGAGCAAGTCGAATACGAAGAAGCTGAGCTGCATGAAGCCTGGGGCTAGATGCTGTTGTTGCACACATGACAAGCAACATGGCGAAGCGGCGACGGGAGAAATAACAGCAACTGCTGAGACGACTGAGCTGCGCTGAACGGAAAGCTCCATGCCGTCGCTGCAAACGCAGCGCAGAGCTGGTGCTGCACTGCAAACCAAGGTGGCACCACAAGTACCCGAGTTGCGACGGCTCTGGCATGCGTCGTTGATCTTGGGCCCACCGCAAAGACGTTGGAAGCCGCTGTGGTAGTTGTCCGAGTCTATCGAAACGTCTCATTCTTGTGCTCGGTGGCGTGCGTTTCTTTCGGCTCAAGCCCTTAGAACGTCCGCACGGAAGGTTTTCGCTCTTTCTGATAGAAGACTTTGCTCAATGCGCACAAGAATACTTAGGGCAACAGGAGAGGCGGTTTTGGCAGCAAACCTTTTCTGATTGAAAGTTTTCTTAACTGGCGCCCCCGATTTGGCCGAATGGCGGAGGCAGTGCGGCGAGCTGAATCGCTGGCCGTGGTGTAAGAGTCAAGCCAAGCTTCAATTACACTGGCCGCTGGTTGGGGGCCCATATCGGCCGGCCTCTTTGATGGCCTCGGCGATTCAGCTTGGGACATCTCGGACCCAACGATTTCTTGCGGCTGCCAGCCAACATGCAGACACGACGGTACGGATACGCAGCGAGACTGGACCCGTGAGCGTGTGACGCTGGGTTTCACAACGTGGCAGCGAGCTATCGCTGCGACGTGGTCGAAGTGGGCGGCGGGGGGCAATCAGCGTGTGAATGCGCCGATTCCGCAGACACTGGTGAGGTCTTGGTAGCACAGGAGGGGAGCCACCTCTGCCCTTGATGCGACAGAGGCCTGTCGAAGAGCCTGTCGGAATAGGGGCCACGAGGACTCAGAGCCGTAGCGAACGACTCGCTCCGGGCGCGCGAAGTGGGAGAAGATGCGAGCTGGGGCCAGGTGTTGCCCTGAGGAAAAGTCAAGCCTTTCAGAATGAACATGGGACGTCCCACAAGGGAAAAGGGCTTCAAGGGGTTCGTTGCTGGGGACAGTCATGATCTCCGGCCTGATCTCCTTCGGTTCAGGCTCTCCACACCAGGCTTGACGACGGTGGAGCTGTTTGTCGGGTTTCATCCGAGGATTTGCATTTGCAGCCCCCAAATGGGATGGCAGCGACCGCCGTGAGATGACGGGAGTTCGGACGGGCGAGGATGGACACGAGATGGGATCAAGACACATGGGATGATGGTGTCCGGTGAGATTGCTGTGTGCCCAGGTCATGGATCGCCGAAGGGCATCCAGAGAGCTGCAGGATTCGGTCTTGCTGTTATAGCGCTGTGTTGTTGGTCGCGTGTTGCGCTCCAGGAGGATGCGTAAGAGACGGGCGCTAGAAGCCAGGTTGCGCTGGCGACTGGGGGGGGCAGCGAGAGAGGAAGAAAATCGGCACTAGGGAAATGCTTCTCCGCGTGATCTGACACGGGGAATAGGGACGAAGATGATGACATTTCCCGGTCGATTTTGATTGTTTGATGCCCAGGAGGAAGGGAAGACACGGATAGGCGCACCTGCCAAAGACCTCGTGCTGGGTTCCTTCTCGTTAGGGGCAGCACAGACCGTCGAACTACTGCTTGGGAAGGAGGTCGCAGAGCGCTTTCCGGGTTGGGTCCTGCACAAATGGAAATCATTTTTTAGCCGGAGTGCACTGCAAAATGAGAAAGAGAACACTTTGAGGCAAGACCGAGCCGGCCATCCAGGGCTTAGCGTCAGGTACGGATACCTGTCTTTCTTAATTGGAACCTAAGAGAAACCAATGCAGGAACAGCCTGGCAAGCCTCGAGTCTCATCTCAGAGCGGCCCCAGAAAAGCCAATCACCAACGGCGTCAGTGCGGGACATTGAGCCATTTCGACTCGGGGAAATTGTGCAATCCGCTCTTTTTATGAACAGCCCACTCACATCCCTCTGGATTGGGAATGGAGGCAATCGCGGTTGCTGCGCGGCACGACGATTTGATTCCAATATGGACGGACACGGCGTCGAATGCGGTGTCGAATGACCACCCAGCAGATTATGCCATTTCACTCTTTGAGCGTCTGAAGACTGCTAATAAGATTGCCACCGTTAGTCCACCCACCACAATGGCTTTCTCTTCGCCCGAGACTGGAGTCCAGACAATGGAGAAATGGACCGTTTTGTGTCTCGGCCGACATGCAGAGTGGAGAGTCAAGCCCGGCTTCTCTGATCATGTCGCGAATCAGTCGGCGATTGCCCGACTCTTCTGCTCAGACCATATCCCATTCTGGAAGAAGAAAAGAAGGCACTATTATTGGATATGCCCGTCAGCATCGTCGTTGTCGGCGGTTTGACATGATACGCAGCCTGGGGTTGGGCAGAGAGCAAGCGCGCAGAAAAAAAGAAGACTTCTAAGAAAAGCGCTGTCATTGCTTCAGGACGGGCAAGCGAAGACCAGTCGCGACGCCATGCCGATCCTTGGTTGCTGTCGCAATGGGCGAGGCTGTTTGCAGCGCGCACAATGCCTCTTCATAATCCAATGGTGCAATGCCATAGTGCAGCCAGTAAGGCAGAGTTGCGCAAGGGTACGTGGTCAAAGTTGAGCGAACGCAACGCTGTGATTTTGCGCCTTAATTTCCCGTCATGATCCAGACCCCTGCAACTCGGTTGAGTCGTCAATACATGCGCCTTGCAGGTGATATTGGGTACCATGAAGGTAGACGATACTTTTGCCGCGATGCGCTTTGAGGTTTGATTCGTCTCTTGCAACTGCAGCCTACCCGAAGCAGAGGCGGGTACCTTGCAGTTACTTCTCAGTGCCCTGCCGGCCGAGTGCGCTCACTCGTGCGCCATTGGCCTCTGCAGCCGCAGCCCTGGTCCAACCAGCAACAGCAAACCTCTTTCTGTGTCACTGGGCCGTACCGTCTCTTCTTGTCCACCCCGGGGAACTGGAAGCAGAGACGGAAAGAGTGAGAGAAAGATGCACAAGGTGGATGGCGCCAGGGTTGAGGAAAGAATCTGACTGGCCGGGGCAAGGAGGAACCCAGCAAACTGTGTGAGTGTGAGTGTGAGGTGAGGGCAAGAGCGACCACAACCAGACGGGGACCAGGAGGGTAGGGCCGAGCACCTCCACTTTCCTTCCACGGACCACAGCTAAGGTCGTGCCTTCCTCGTCGTGGTGCCTTCCATTCTGCGTCTTCTGGGCCGCTCTTGGCTTTTGCTCCAGACGTCGCCTTCCTTGTTGGCGCCTGCATCGTCGGTCTTGTCACTCATTTTACGCCTGGTGCCCTCGTCTCTCGTCCCTCGTCCCTCGTCGCTTTCCCGCCTGTCCCTCCCCACACCCAAAACCCACGTCCCGTCCACTTCCTCACCGTTGGCCCCCCCCTCCGCGGACTCTCTTATTCAAACCACTCCCCCCCGAGCAAAAAACCCACAGACTTCGTTGGCAAAGTCTTTACTTCACCTTCGCTCCCATCACGCACAGTCGTTGAAACAAACACTCACTCCTCCGACCAAACCTGACTACTCGCCGCGCAAGTATTCAGACTGACGCTCATTCCTACCTATTTCTATCCGCGAACAGACTCTGTCTCCTCGCAAACACCCCAGCGGCACCTTACACGAGCCACATCGCTCAGACTCGAAACTTCAGCCAACAGTCACCAGACCTTGGGGCCTTGAAAACAACTCTCTCGCGCCAACGCACATATATCATCACCTGGTCGCCGTCTCCACGATAGCAACCAGCTGGATTTACAGAAACAGAACATACTCGACAGATTTGATCAACAGCATTTGCATATTGGTGGAGAGACTTGGTGCTCATTCGTTCACCAGCGCATTAAACTACCAACATCAGCTTTGACAGCATACACACTACGATTCAACCAATCTCAACACCAAATACATTCATCATGAAGGTTACTACAGTTCTCGCCGCACTCCTGCCTGCGCTGGCTCTTGCCCAGACGACAGAGAGCACGACCACCATCACTTCCACCGCTACCCAGACCATGACCGTCACTCTCTCGCGCGTCCACACCACCACCATGACCTACGGCACTGGTAACAGCACTGCGACTGTCAGACCTACTGGTTCTGGAGCCTCCGTCATTGCCACCGCTACCTCTGCTGCCCCCGCTGCCACTTCTTCCAAGGCCAGCGCTGGCTCAAATGTCAACGCCGGTAGCCTTGCCTTTGCCGGTGTTGCTGGCATGATCGCCGCTGCTTTCTTGTGAGCTGCGGTTAGGAAGGACAGAGAGGATGGAAGAGAAGGGGACGAGGGGACGAGAGGAGGAGAAAGATGGAGGAGAAGAGGCTGTACGAGGTCGTTGACGAGTTGCGATGTGGTTTTGGGGGATGACCAACCACGTCTTACTGCCACACCGATTTCTTCGATGCGACATCTTTTCAAACATTTCTTTTGTCTCGCGCGCCGGGCACTGCTCCGACGCCACCACATTTCTACGACCTGAACGATTGTGAAGATCGGATACCACCTGTTGACGGCATCAACGACCAATACCCTACTCCTCTTCGACCAACATGTGCGACGCTTGCATCGCCAACCTGCAGGAAAGGACGCAAAGACTTGTCATTAGGGACACTTGCCACGACAAACCTTTTTTTACGCTCTTTACTTCAACGGCGCGCCGTCTGCCCTTCAGCTGGGAGGCGCAACCGGCTTTGCCGACCACAATTATTAATGTTTCGATTCTTCCCCAGCAGCACAAGGGTCGCATGGAATGCGAAGTCGATCTCTACCCTTCATGCACCGTTGGCTGCGTTTTGCGCTTGTCGCAAGTCTCGATATCATCGCTCCGTTCATCTCATATCTGGGTATGAACAGGGAAGATGAGACGATGCTGTTTCAGACCGAGGATCTCCCGTTCTGGCAGCTTCGCCCACTCGGGATCGCACGGTGCATGCAAGCGTGCTTGCTGGCAGGAGATCAATTTACGAGATCACGTCGTCTCATAGCCACTCCTCGGAGGGCCATGAGTCGGGCTGATCAGGACGGATGATTAGGGATTTTACGGAGTTTTCGTGTTGGAACACAAAAGTTTCACATTTCTCTTCGAGTTGTTGATACCCCTATTGTTGTATGCTCGCGCAGACACGGCTGGTTAATTCATAGTCATGGTCGCTGCTCTCGAGCACCGGCTTGGCCTTGGTGCGACCAGACGTGCTGTCGCGAGGGCGGAAACGATGGATTTGCTTTGATATTCGGACGGGCGGACGATTTTGACTTGACTGATGGCTTGGTTTCATGATCTTGCCTGGAGAGGAGGGTTTGGAGGACATTGGGGGAGTTACCATGGACATGAGAGGGGAGTTTACCAGCATAGCATAGCTGAATGGATTGTCAATTGACACTCTCACACACACACCTGCATGGCCCTACTCAGATCCTAGTCACTTGTGAATGCCCCGAGACAAGAGTAACACAATCCCTCGGTTGTCAATCCGAACGTCTTGATTGGAAAGGCTTGGTCAGTCCGAATCCGTTGGGGCGGAAAGCCCCGGGACGCCGTTGAGCGCGGTTCGCGTGGCCCCTCCGCCTTTGCCTTAGGTAATCAGCATTTGCCGCTGTCAGTCGCGGTGCCGCCTGTGATTGGCCGGCGCAGGTCTTATGCCGATTCAATCCGGGCCGTCGGGTCCCAATCCGAGCTGCAGGGCCTTTTTTTCCTTATCTCAGCTCTATCCGTAATCGTCACTCAATTTTTGCCCCATCGCAGCAGCTGTTGGTAGCTCTCCCATACTTCAACCCGCCAACCTCCACCACCACCACCACCACGAGGCGGAGGAACCTCGCACAACAACACATCAGACACAAGATGGCCTCACCCGTAGCAGCGCCGCTGAAGCGCATCCACGCGCCCCTTCGCAAAGCCCTCGGCGGCGGCTACCGAGCCTTTGCCACCGTCCCCGAACCCCCCTCGGCTCCGCAGCCGAAGTCGGTCGCCCGCCGCCCGACGTACTTCAAAGACCGCACCGTCGCCTCGCTCGACGACTTCATCGCGGGCAAGCAAAAGGACGCGGCAGCAGAAGGGGGTCCGACGACGCTTTCCGCCGCGGAGGCGTACGAGATCCGCACGGTCGAGGTGACGGGCCCGACGGGCAAGAAGCGGACCATCACGCGGCTGCCCGAGTGGCTCAAGACGCCGATACCCGCGGGCAACGAGAACTTCAAGGCGATCAAGAAGGACCTGCGCGGGCTGGGGCTGCACACGGTGTGCGAGGAGGCCAAGTGCCCGAACATTGGCGAGTGCTGGGGCGGCAGCTCCAAGAGCGCGGCGACGGCGACGATCATGCTCATGGGCGACACGTGCACGCGCGGGTGCCGCTTCTGCAGCGTCAAGACGAACCGCGCGCCGGCGCCGCTGGACCCGCACGAGCCGGAGAACACGGCGGAGGCGCTGGCGCGGTGGGGGCTCGGGTACGTGGTGCTGACGACGGTGGACCGCGACGACCTGCCGGACAGCGGTGCGCACCACCTCGCGGAGACGATCAGCCGGATCAAGAGCAAGAAGGCGAGTCTGTTGGTGGAGGCGCTGACGGGCGATTTCATGGGGAACCTGGACATGGTGAAGGTTGTGGCGGAGAGCGGGCTGGACGTGTTCGCGCACAACGTCGAGACCGTCGAGGCGCTGACGCCGTATGTGAGAGACAGGAGGGCGACGTTCAGGCAGAGTCTGAGCGTGCTGGAGCAGGCGAAGAAGGTCAAGCCGGAGCTGATTACGAAGACGAGTATGATGATGGGGTTGGGCGAGCAGGAGCACGAGGTCATGGATGCGTTGAGGGGTAAGTTGTGTTTTTCAAAAGAATTCTTCTCCCGGCCCCTTGTTCTGCGAGAATTCGAGATTTGCTGACTGGAGGGGATTTCCACACAACAGAGCTCCGCAAGGCCAACGTCGACGTCGTCACCTTCGGACAGTACATGCGTCCCACGAAGCGCCACCTCAAGGTCGAGAGGTACGTGACGCCGGACGAATTCGACATGTGGAAGCAGAGGGCGCTGGACATGGGATTCCTGTACTGCGCCAGCGGTCCGTTGGTGCGCAGCAGTTACAAGGCGGGCGAGGCGTTCATCGAGAACGTCCTCCGCAAGAGGGCGGGCGAGAAGGCGCCTCTCGCGGCGAAGCAGCTCGGACAGACGGTCGCGCTGGAGGAGGGCTTGAAGGCCTCTTCTTCTCTTTGAGCCCGTCTCTTTTTCTTGCTGATTCTCAATGCGTGTACGATGTGAAGAAGGAGGAGGAGGATATCAAGACAAAGAGTGGGGTGGTAGACGGGCGGCATGGTTGGGCGTTTTTGGGGCGGGGGGACGGGATACATTCATCATGGGCATCGCCATCTTCCCGGCAACAATCTATCTATCCAGGTGTCATGACCGGAAACACATAACGTGAGGCGGCGTTCAACAACGGCCACCGATACAGAAACGAAATAATAACGCACGATTTTTATTCTTGTTCATCTATCTGAGGAGGAGCTCTCTTGATGTGGTATGTTTGGGTTGAAGACAATCGGCTTCGTCCTTCTCGGCGCCCATTTCCCCGCGTGCCAGCCACGCGTCGGCCGAGACTGATGAACGGAGCAGATCGGCGGACGTTGCATTTCTCGGACGGGGTCTAGCGTACGTTGGACAAAGGCGTGAAACCCCCGTCGCTCTCTCTCCCTTCCATATGCATACAAGAGATTGGGGAAGTTTGGCAATTGTCGATTTTTACATTGGAAGACGAAGAAACCCCCGGCAGACAGCCAAATGTCTCCGGATCTTGGCCTTTTCAGCTGAGATTTGGAGCTGCAAGCCAGGGTTAAGCGATGCTACCCCTCCATGCGCCGTCATGCCAAGGGGTTGCTCCGTCCCCAGCAAAGTCAATTGCTCGCAGACGGCAGGCTTCCACAGCAAAAGGCTGAAGACGTCAGGCTGCCTTTCTTGCCAATCCACCAGCGAAAGACGCGGTTTATACGGTAGCCCTTCTTTTCTTTTTACCGTTAAGTTTCGATAGACTTCTGACCTGCGAAACATTGGACTCACCCCAAGCCATGATGCGTCAGGGGGGGTTAGACGCCTCATTGCTTGACAGAGTCTCTTTGCATGACATTGCGACAGGCGGAATTCCTCGCTCGTGAAACCTGACATCGACCACTCCCTTCCATGACCTAAGCCATGCAAGTCTCTCGCAGCGAACACGAGGAGTGAGAGACCCATCTCGACATCCAAAGGCAGGCGGGGGGCGCATTACACAAAAACCTGCAGCTTCAATTGCCTAGCTCGCCCATACCGAGAAGTGATGCGCGTCCGGGGAGGCGTCTCCTCATTTCCCCCTCATCCATCATTTCCCAGGGCGACCAACGCCCCGGCTCCAATCCCAGTCCAGCCTAGCACACCCTCCAGCTTTTCGTGTCGTCGCGTGGGCAAATAGTAAATGGGCAGCCGGCTTCTATTTTTTGAACCTTTTGGCGTGGATTAGACAGCCAGCCACAAAACGACCAGCTCCCCTTTCGGCAGGAAATTGTTGGAAAAAATGGCGTCCTCGCTGGCTGGCGAGCTTCGCGCCCCGTTTGATTCAGGTTGGTCCGTCTTAGGCCGAGTCGGGTAGCGAGGACTTGTCATCAAGGTGCTCTCTCTCTCACTCTGGCCCTGCTCAATTCCCGACGTCTGCACGTCTGACATCGTCACCGCGCGCTTTCCCGAAGCCAGTCTCTGCAGCGGCATCAAAGTGGTGTGTCATCTCGGAATGAAGCAGGGAGGAGAAGACCGCCGTCCCGGCGAACTCGCGAACAGAGTCAGACTAAAACAAATGAGACAACCCTTTCCTCGTTACTTCTCCCCCACCCGGCCCTATCCCTTTCCTTACTGGGCAATGGGAGAACAGAACAGCCAGGCCGTTCATCCCGCTGGCGTGGTTCCTGGACGGCGCGGACGCAGGAACCAACGGGACTAAACGCTGATATGCGTGCCCAGCCCGAACCCCTCCACATCAACTTGAGTCTAATAAAGCATCCAGGGTTTCCCTCCAACCCCCTGACCACGCTCGCCTGTTCTTCTTGAGTTCTGTTGCTCACCTCGGGACCATCGGGTTGATACCACGTCGACTTTAGGTTCATCCGTACTGACGGGAGATCAAATGTTTATAGTTCGCTAGGATCATCGTCGTCCATTCCTTTTAACGTTGCCCATTTATTGATCCCTCATCGGGATCGTTCGTTCACTTTTTGACTTTCTGTCAACCCCCGCCTCTTGGGTCGAAAGGGGAATACACCCTCTTTTTGTGGTAGCAATCATTCACTTTACCCATCACATCACAGTCTCTCTTTTCCTGGTTGTCATCCATCAATCGTTTCTATTTACACTTTGTATAATTGTTTATTGTATACTCGTCAGGATGCGCTTCACCACCGCGCTCTGGCTCGCCGCCGCGGCCGTGGCCAAGGCGACGTATTGGATGGAGGATATCAAGCACCAGGGTATCTCCGCCTACAACGCCGATCCGAAATACCAGGTCTTCCGCAACGTCAAGGACTTTGGGGCCAAGGGCGACGGTGTTACTGACGACACGGCGGCGATCAACCTTGCCATCTCCTCTGGCAACAGATGTGCGCCGGGAACGTGCAAGGGTGAGACGACGTCACCTGCGACAGTCTACTTTCCTCCCGGGTGAGTGTCACAAGTGAGAAGGAAGGGATTCATTGCTAACACGTAAAAGCACTTATCTCATCTCTGGGTCAATTGTCGATTACTTCTACACTCAGATCATCGGCGACCCGACCAACAGGCCTGTGATCAAGGCTGCGGCCAACTTCGATGTCACTAACAACTTTGGTCTCATTGACGGCAATAAGTACGGTGCCAACGGGTTGAGCTGGGGTGCCACCAACGTCTTCTTCCGCCAGGTAAGCTGCGAGATCCCAGTCATCGTGTGTATGACCCAGTCACTTACATCTAGCAGGTCCGCAACCTCGTCTTCGACACCACCGCCATCCCCGCCTCGTCTGCCGCTCTTGGAATCCACTGGCCGTCATCCCAGGCCACCGCCATCACCAACTGCGTCTTCCGCCTCGCCGCTGGCGCTGACAGCAAGCACACCGGCATCTTCATCGAAGAGGGCTCCGGCGGTCTCCTCAACGACTTGGACTTCTACGGTGGACAGTATGGCGCCAACTTTGGCAACCAGCAATACACCGCCCGTAACCTGTCAGCATTCCCTTGCCATCACCTGATACAACATGCTAACAGTCTCTTAGCCGCTTCTGGAACTCCCAGATCGCTATTAATCAGCTCTGGGACTGGGGCTGGACGTACAAGAGCATCTACGTCGAGAACTGCGGCACCGGAATCCGCATCCAGGACAACAGCACCTCCTCCGTGACCCTCATCGACTCCGAGTTCGTCAACGTCCAGACCGCGATCCGCACCCCGCGCTCCGCCTCCATCGTCCCCATCGCCGCCGGCACCCTGATGATGGAGAACGTCGCCTTCTCCAACGTCGGCACCATCCTCCAAGGCCCCTCGAACAACACCATCATCTCCGGCACCAAGGGCTCCGTCGTCAGCCAGGGCTTCGCCATGGGCCACATCTACACGCCCTCCGGCCCCACGGACTACACCGGCAGCGACACGGGCTACTTCCCCGTCTACAACGCCCTCGTCGCCAGCACCGCCAACGGCACAAAGTACTACGAGCGCTCCAAGCCGCACTACGAGACCCTCTCGGCCGACTGCTTCGTCTCCGCGCGCACCTTCGGCGCCAAGGGCGACGGCGTGACCGACGACACCGTCGCGCTGAACAACCTCTTCAACCACGTCGCCTCCAAGGGCGCCGGCTCCCTCGTCGCCTTCGTCGACGCGGGCACGTACTACGTCTCCGACACCGTCTTCATCCCCGCCGGCGCGCGCATCGTCGGCGAGGCGCTCGCGTCCATCATCATGGGCGGCGGGCCCAGGTTCCAGGACATCTCGAACCCGCACCCCGTCGTCAAGGTCGCGCTGCCGGGCGACTGCGGTGCCATCGAGTGGTCCGACATGATCGTCTCGACGCGCGGGGCGGCGCCCGGCGCCAAGGTCGTCGAGTATAACCTCAACACGCTCGGCGAGCCGGCGGGCATGTGGGATGTGCACATCCGCGTCGGCGGGTATGCCGGCACGCAGCAGCAGCTCAAGGAGTGCCCGACCACGCCGAACGCGACTGTCACGGCGGACACGCTTGACAAGAACTGCATCGCGGCGTGGATGAGCATGCACATCACCAAGCCGGCGTCGAACCTCTTTATGGAGAACTGCTGGCTGTGGGTTGCGGACCACGACCTGGAGGATCCGACGTACACCCAGGTGACGATCTACGCGGGCAGAGGGCTGCTGATTGAGGCGACCGCCGGCAAGATCTGGCTCTCTGCTTCTGGCGTGGAGCACCACACGATGTACCAGTACCAGCTCTACCAGACGAGGGATATCTACATGGGCATGATCCAGACCGAGACGCCGTGAGTATCTCCAACACTTCGTAGATCACCAAGTAAGCTAACAAGTGAAACCAGATACTACCAGCCCAACCCCGTCGCCTCCATCCCCTTCCCCCGCGTCAAGGGCTACCACGACCCGGACTTCGTCGCCGACTGCAAGGGCAAGGACACCAGCGAGGCCCCCTGCGAGATGGCCTGGGGCCTCCGCGTCATCGGCAGCCGCAACATCGCCATCTTCGGCGCGGGGCTGTACTCCTTCTTCAACAACTACAGCACGGCGTGCTGCCAGGTCGGGGCCGGCGCGCGGTGCCAGCAGCGCATCTACGACATCCGCGACTCGCCGAACAACTGCATCAAGACGGAGCACCTGGAGACGTACAACCTCAACATTGTCGGGACGAAGGCGATGGTCACGCGGCACGGCGAGGACGTCGCGATGTACAAGGACAACATTGCGGGATTCACGGCGGGCATTGCGCTTTACCAGCATGCTTGAGTCTAATTCACGAAAGTCTCTTAGTGATAATATAATTTATTTTTTTCTCTGTCATACTGATGTGGACGAACTATGGCGACGCCGGCGGGCTATACGAAGCAATCACGCCATTGTCAGTCTGTACTGACTCAGTCTGCAACCAAACTGAAGACGGGCACCCTGAAGTCCAGACCTCACCCGGTAGATGTCGTTGTGGCCCTCCTTTATCAGATCAGCGCCCTTCTCCGCGACCATGCACACGGCATTTTGGCATGGCACGAGAGGCTGCCAGGCCTGCTGACTGACACCAAAATCAGCCCAGTGCTCGAAGGTGGGCTCACATCCGGAGACACAGATGAAGTAATGACCAGGGTGGCAATCTCCCGAATATCCTAGGGGTTGCCAGGGCCGACTTCGATCACGAGGATGCGGACGTCGTAGTCTTCAGCGAGACGGCCAGCTAAGACATCGCCTGCCGTGCCTCCGCCAACCACGATGAAGTCAGCTTGGTTGGTAGATATGCTATTCATAGTATCGATCATTTGAGATATGTTCGATGATTCAAGCAGTTGATCGCTGAAGAAATGTCAAACCCCACCGTAAATTATTTCCAAGCCGTTGACACTTCAACAGTGACATGGAAATACACAACCGCAAATGAAACTCTGCGCAGTTGAGCTTCCGCGCTAGGCGGGGAGGCTATTGATACGAGACGAACTCGTTGGTTTCTTAGGCTTCGTAAGGTTATCAGGGTGCCTATTTTTGCCTCTCTGTCAGATCCTGAGTTGTCCGGCACCACATCCTGGTCTGGCTAGTGTGTGCCTCTGGTAAAATCAGAGCGTCTCTAAACCAAAGGTCTTCATACCGATATCCTGCAAGGCAGAAATTCTGCCGAAATATTCATCTCTAGTAGTCCATCTTATCAGATCTGATGAGGGGCTCACAGGCCGAGCTATTGATCAAAACAACGGGTCGAAGTCAGGCCGGGTCTAATGAATATGCGAGGCCTCAAGCTATCACTAGGACCTTGTCGTGTTGTTACTAGTTTCTGAGCAACCTCACAACTGGCCGTTGCTTAAAACGCAACAAGCTGAGAATAACCTTCAGTACGCCGTCTTTTTGGAGACCTCTCCTTCATCGACCACATTCGACAGCCGCATGTGACGACGATGTGACGTACGAATTGGATTTCGGGAAATTGGTCGTTCGTGGGACAGACCGGTCTAGATGCCCCCGGCAAGGGATTGAAGGCTTGCCTGCGCAGACGGGGAAGTAGGTCCGTCCGCATGCCATGATGTGCTTGCCGAGCTGTCTTCAGAATGATCCACCGCGGCCCGGGACTGGAACCCGCGGGGGAGAGTGTTAGCGCCAAATGCTTGTCAGTCAAAGTCGCTACCCGGCATCTCCTGGGCATCGCGACCGAGGCCGCTTCATGAATAGGCTGCGACTCGTCTTCCTGTCCCTGTCTGGACTCTTTCCACGATAGTGATGTCATCCATTCAGAGTACCCCAGGCGCTTCTTTCCAACTGATTCTACCGCGGAGGCTATTCAGCTGCCTTGACAACCAGAGCAGTCAGTTTCATTTCTGCGCGTAGGGGAGAGCACTAGAGTTTGCTTTCGCCCGCTCCAATCATTTCCATTATCTGGAGCACAAGATGCCGTGTCTTCGTAGAATTGAAAGCTCACAGTTGTCAAAATTCAGGGGTTATCCCACCGGAACCAGCACTGCTGTAACTTTCCCGCGAATTGCCTCTTATTGATGATACTGGTAATCATGATTCGTGCTGCTGTCTAAATCAAGCTTGTCGCTTGCGCCGGCTAACGCCGGGGTAGCATCGACCGACAGCCTGGCTGGGCTGGCACAGTGGATGAAGCTCGCGGGGAAGTCGCACGCGGGGCACCCGTAGATCTGACGAACACATGCGCACGGCTTTCGGCACTTGGGTAACTTGGGGGTGGCTGAGGCCATCCAGCGCCCAGTTTTGGGCTAAAAAAAGGCCAAGAAAAGGGGCTTCCCGAGCCTCTCGGAACATGTCTCCTCAAGCTCGCAACCGGACAGGTAAATGCAAAGGCAATGCGCATGAATAAACGTGATCGTCCTGGTTATCTAATTGAGTGCCATCAATTGACGTGACTTTTACATGCGCGCATCACTTATACAGCCGGTGAAATTGAGATGGTCAATACGAGGTCCTATTGCAGATCCCCTGCACTGACATGACCGGAACCTGCTATTCTTACCACTTCTGACCTAGGTGTATGGGATCATGGGCCCGAGTTACTCCCATTCGATTGGTGCGCTACAATCCACTCTCGAGTTGTCGCAAACCCGCGCGGGTTACCGAGAGTCAGGCACAACAGCCGGATCTCGAAGTCCAAGAGAATCGAAGAGTACATAAACCTCCGTGACAGGACTTTACAGAGCACTTGACGGTTGGTTCATCGTCGAGGATTCTTGACTTACGCTCTTTCATTACGCTCTTTCCTTACGCTCTTTGCTTACGCTCTTTCACCATGGTCGTCTCAACCTTCATCGCCCTCGCCCTCATGGGCGCCCCGCTTGCAGCGAGTCAATCATTCCAGTCAACGCCTGTCATGGGATGGAACTCCTACAACCAAGTCTCTTGCAGCCCGAACCACGACAAGATCGAAGCCGCTATCAACTCCCTGGCCAGCCGAGGCTTCGTCGACGCGGGCTACAAGTTCTTCCAAATCGACTGCGGCTGGGCTTCCAGAGACGGACAGCGCAACGACACCTCCGGCGCCTTGAAGATCAACTTGGACGCTTTCCCGCAGGGTCTTCAGCCTCTGAGCGACCTCGCGAGGTCTAAAGGCATGAAGTGGACGATGTACTCTGATGCCGGAGAAAAGATGTGTGACCCGGAAGTGCCCAGTCCCGTCGCTGGCTCGCTCGGCCACGAGGGCGTCGACGCGGACTTCTTCAAGAGTCTCGGCACTGAATATGTCAAGTGTGAGTAGAATAAGTTGGAGTCCGTTGGGAGGATAATCCACTGACTTTCTCGTTAGACGATAACTGCTATGCTTCCGGATCCGGCGCGGACGACAATGCGCCAAAGTCTGCCAGAGACGACTTCGTGACTCGTTTCACAACCATGTGGAAGGAGCTTCAACGAGTCGGCATCCCTGGCATGCTTATCTGCCAGTGGGGTGTTCCCTTCTCGTCGTCAACTGGTCTCCAAGGACCAGCACAGTGGACCAAGGGTCTTTCAACATCCTTCCGTCTGTCTGACGACATTGCTACCGGCTTCGGCAACGTCTACCGCATCTACAACCAGGCGATTCACATTGCAAAGTCGGGCCTCATCGGACCAGGCCACATTGCGGATGCTGACCTGCTGGAGGTCGGCAACACCGGCATGACTTTCGACGAACAGGCCACGCATTTCGCCTCTTGGGCGATGCTTAAGTCCGCCCTCATGATCTCCACTGACGTCGCTGCCTTGTCAGACGAGACCGTCGCTATGTTGCAGAACAAGGACCTCATTGCCATCAACCAAGACCCGGCAGTCAAGCCGATCCAGCTCGTTCAACGCTGGACCGGAGACCGTGACCTCTGGGCCGGAGACCTCGACAACGGCGACGTCGCCGTTCTGTATGTTGACCTCAGCAACACCGCCCGCACTCTGGACCTGCAGCTTTCGCAACTCAACATTACATCTGCCACTGTCAAGGATCTTTGGGACTCGAAGACGGTGGATGGTGCGACCAGCTTCTCCAAGCAGGTCAACGCTCACGGATCCGTCGCCCTGCGTCTTTCCAACGTGAAGCGTAGCACGGCTCCCGCGGCTAGCTACACCTACGTGTCCGCCGCAACCGGCTCCTTGTCTTCCGGCGCGAGCACCCAATCTTGCTCTGGTTGCGCCACCTCCAACAAGGTCGGTGACCTGGGTGGGTCTTCCAACGGCCGCGTCGTTCTCTCGAACATCCGCACTTCCCAGGCCACGCAGACCGTGCTGTTCGACTTCATCAACGGCGACGTCGGGTATCTTGGTGGTGGTAGCAATGAGCGTCTCGCATCAGTGACCATCAACAATGGCGCTGCGGTGACTGTCAGCTTCCCTCTGAGCGGTTACAACTGGGATACGGATGTCTTCAAGGGTTACGCTGTTGAGTTGGGAGGATTTGATGTCAACGGCCCAAACACTATCAGCATATCGGGAGTTGATGGTGGATTTGCACCGGACTTGGACAGGGTTGGTGTGGTGGCATAAAGTTATGACATGTATCAAGACCTCGAAATGATTGTTGCTGCTCTTCTCATCTGCTCTAGGTTACATATGGCGTGTGACATGTCAAAAGTCTGCTATATCTACAAGTACTCTCCCGCTGCTTCTGTGGCTCAGTAATGTATCAGACACTGGACGCTGAACCAAGCATCTCTGGGGAAACTACCGCGGCGAGATCTCCTAATGCCGCTGCCGTTGCCACTGCTGTTGCTGCCATATTCGAAGATATTGAGGACAGTTGCCTCGTTTGACGCAAAATGAACCCTCATGAAGTGAACTCTTCCCATTTCGCTTACGACGGTGTTGTCTAGCGAGTCTGCATGAGGCGTTTGCGGCCTAGCTGCTCAATCAAGCATACTTTGCATTGGTCTCCAGCAACCATATTCGAAGGAAAAAATAATATTAATAGCTGTGGTACTTTGATGACTATGCTCATGTTTGTCCAGTCGATTTCCAAGATATCCGCGTTTGCATCTTACCGAGCTCACGAGTACAAAGCCCGTTGCTTCTCTGACACGAGACTGTGAGTTGACCCCCTATTACCTCGAAGTATTGATGCAAATGCCCTGTGATTATCCTTCAACGTCTTCTGCAATGACTTTCCCTTCCCGCCTGCTTTTTCTACAGTGGCACCTCTGGCGACCAAGATTATCTCAGCAGACTTTTGACCCTTCTCAATTGCCATATTGAGCAGAGATTTCCCCTTCGTATCCTTCGCGTTGATGTCCGCACCATTCTGAATGAGGAGTTCCATGATTGGGCCATGACCTTTCAAGGCGGCGTGAAACAATGGCGTCCACCCGTTTACATCTCGTGAATGGAGAGAGGCCCCATTCTCCAGCAGATACCGAGTCATCGCCTCGTTTCCTACCATTGAGGATATTGAAAGCGGTGTTTGTCCGCTCTCAGTGGCTGATTCAATGTCGCCGCCCCTGAGAAGGAGAAGATCGACCATCTCCTGACGCCCGGTGGCAACTGCAATGTGTAAAGGATCCCAACCGTCCGTGTTTTTCGACTTGATGTTCGGTCTCCTATCGAGAAGAATTCGCGCGACATCCATGTGGCCCTTAAGAGCTGCGATGCTAAGTGCTGACTGGCCATTCTTATCCTTGGCGTCGATCTGAGCATTGGCGTCGAGTAGAAGCCCTATAACAGACGCATTGCCTTGAAAACTAGCCTCAAGCAGTGGCGTGACACCATGCACGTTGACGGATTCGGTATCAGCCCCCCTCTCAACCAACATCTGCATGACTCCCTCGTGGCCTCTAAATGTGGCAATGCGCAACAAGTTATGCCCTTCGTCATCCTTCAAGTCAACCTCTGACCCTCTATCGAGAAGAAACTGGACTGTAGCCTCGTGACCCTCAAGGACTGCCCGAATCAGGAGTCTTCTACAATCTTCCGCAAATGAGATTGCGCTCGCAGTTGGAAAGGTACTCTTAAACAAGATGCCAACCATGGCATGATGCCACTGGCTGATACTTTCTTTGTCTAGCCCAGCCAAGATATCTTGGGCGTGAGTCAAAGCTTCAGATAAGGTGCTCCGTCGTTCCTTCAGCATTCGGTCTTTCGTGTGCAGCTGGCCAATGTCTCTTACTAACTCTGACAGGCCTTGGTTAAGCGTCTGTTTCTCCAGTTGTAAGCGGTCGAGCTGCGTCTGAATCGCTGCAATCTTTGTCTTGTGTGTTTCTGCAAGGGCTGCTTTTTCCCAAGCCAGGCGGCTCAAGTTGGTTCTTTCAGGACCAATCGTTCGATCCTCATAGAGCAAATCGCTGAGATAAGTCTGCCTTTCGAGTTGCGCGAGCTCTAGAGAAACATTGACGCTCACTCGCGGGGGCTTGCTCAAAGATGCTAATCTGACGACGAACATTTGACAGGCCCCGACGCGCTCCTCGTCGAGCGTCACTCGCAGGTTCGAGACGCCGTTGCTTGCACTTTGTTTACCGAAAGTGTGCTGGTTTGTCTCAAATATCTTGGAAGCGATGATTTGCAGGCTGGTGTCTCTGGATGCCGTCATGACGTGGCAGCAAGCATGAACTCGTGATTGGGTGACTTGGAGCTCCAACATGACCACATAATCGCAACAGTCTTCTCTCTTATACCGGAACCGTACCCAACTTCTCTGGACTTGATCCAGACTGAAGTCGACAGTCGTGTTTATGGTCGCATTATCCTTCTCCCAGCGGTCTCTCGGCTCCACATCAACCATTTCCAGCCCAGTCTCATGGACAGATTCCTCGACGTAGAAGCCGTATCGACGATTGGTGCTTGTTTCAGTCTTATTCTGCCTGTTTCTGCAGATATGAATGAGCTGAGGCGGAGTTTCTGTATGCATAACGTCTAACAGTTTCCCTTCTTGTCCCTCAGGCCTCACATACTCATCAGAAGACCCATCAGAACGGACCCTCAGGAGCGGAATACCAACGGCAGATAGGGCATTGTCCTTTGTGTGACAGTGCAGGAGGCCAAAGGTCTGGTTCCCCACCGTTTTGTAGAGACGAAGTTGGATTCGGAGGTGCCCGCCAAAGATGTATAGCGGGTCGATAGATGTCCCTCGGTGTTCTCGGCAAACAATGTCGCCACTATTCGCGAAGTCCAAGGGACTGGTTGCCAGGATGCCACCAGATGATAATCCGAAGGCCGATATGCCACCAGATGCAGGCCCGGCGCTGTTCAGATTCCACGCGAGTATAGAATCATCAGTGTTCCGGCGCATTATTTCTTCCTGAAGCCGCGCAAAGGCCTGATCACCCTCGCCATAGATCATGGGTATATTGACCCCAAATATCCCAAGCAGACAATATGCAATATCTTCCTTCCTCTTCGTCACCCTGTTTGCGGCCCAGGACATACGTTGGGCTACGCTGGCCTCAGGAAGATCAGCAGTGCCGAGGAGGAAGGGTCGAGGTATGCCCGTAATCTGAGTGATGACCGTCGATAACTGCCGTTTTGTACCTAATAATGACCAGTCTCTGTTATAAAAACGGACGTGACTGGGAGCAAGAAGCTCCTGGAGTGTCCATCCTCTCTCGAACCAACGACTTCGTCGAAATTCGGACTCAGGATCGGACAGATCGTCGACAGAGGACACGTCGGCAAGAAATGAATAGCATACGTCAGCCTTCTGATACCATGTGAACATTGAGTTGATGGCCTCGCTCAATTCCGTTGAGTTGGTTTTGTCGATGCAGCAGGTATCCATCCAAGCATAGTCGAGTTCGTCCGCCAAAGTCTGTACACAGAAGCCATCGAACTTATCGCGCCCTACGCCTGTCTTGAACACCTCGTTGCCTTCTTGTATGTCGCGGAACGAAATCTCTTCTTCGTCGCTTCCCCATGTGTGTGACAGGACCGCATATGGAGGTGGCTCATGGAAAAACTCCTCCAACCGCCCAGTCTGCACGTTGATCAGACGCATCGATTGCCTCGTGATCGCATGTGATGTGCAGGATATCAAGATAATTCTATCGCGACGCGGCCTGACGTTTTCTCTCGACGGCGGAGTCTGGAGCCACTTGTCGGAGGCTGGTCTGGGATCGAATCCAAAACGAGAGGAATGCGCCGGAAAGAGGTCGTTAAGCGATCGATGGCCTGAGTGCAGGATTATTAACAACTGGCTATTTTGTTTGTAGCGGAAGATGTGGGTTCAAACCTACGGCTAGGCTATTGGGAAGAAATATGAAGTGGTAGAGACTGACGAAGAGAGGACGTGGCTGCACAGAGCCTTGTGTCAGACTGTCAGCTGATCGTCGGTAAAGTGAGATGGGAGCTTCAGCCGCAGGTCGCTCATAGAATAAGAAATTGGAGAGCATTCCCCCACAGCCTCATGCGGCACATTCACGAGGCGTCCATTCTAGCTCCTTGGCGAATGTTACACAAGTCGGACAAAGATGAAGTTTAGCATGCCCAGGAGGCAAACAACGCAACGATGCAAAATAGTTATGCTCTGAGGGCAATTTAATGTTCTGTTAAGTCAAGGCCACCCCAAATGATGGTATTATGCTGCTACTTGGGCTCTGAAAGAGCCGCTTTTCTGGTTGCGCAAGCCCGCCAACGCCAAACGCCAAAAGTTAGATGCTCATGTTACTCATCACCGCCCAGATCGGCCAGGGTCTTGATCGCTGATGCCCTAGGGGGCTGTCTGGCACCGGGCGCGGCGCCTCTGCTCGACTTCATTGGCGGCGGGGGTGGGTTGACGCGGTTGAACTGCGACATCTCGGCGGCCTTCTGCGGATCAATCTACCAGTCCGTCAGCAAACGATTCTTGTACCCATCGCCGGCGTCACCTTGGAACCAACTAACCGCAAACAGGGAGACAAGGTAAAGCCCGATAAAGGTGACCAGGCCACTGAACAGCCCGCTAAGCTGCCACTGAATGGGACGCTGCAGGCTCGCCCGGGCAGACTTGTCGCCACCGAGGGTTCGTCCGGGGGTGCTAAAGGAGGCGCCGCTACGGCCGTTCTTGTCGGGGAGCTTGAGGGCGTTTTGGATCGCTTGCGTCAGGGCGGGAGGGTTCGCTCCCTTGATTGTCTCGACTGCTTGGCCGCCGTGGAAGATGATGAACGTAGGCATGGCGCTGACACCGTGGGTGCGGGCGATGCCGGATTGTTGGTCGACGTTGATCTTGCAAAACGCGACCTTCTTTGGCTTCGAGTATTCTTTCGCGAGACGCTCAAAGTGCGGCGCGATCATCTTGCAAGGACCGCACCAGTCGGCGTAGACTGTCGTGGTGGTTTGTCAGCGGGCCCGGATGCGCGGGGGAACGATCGTGGGGACTTACAATCGGCAATCACGACATTGGTGCCGCTGAGAATGCCCTGCCACTCGCCAGCGGACTGTACACTGATAAGGCTCATGATTGCGAGGTGCGATATAGAAAAGGAGGTCAATGGAGCGACTTGAGGTTGAAAGGAACAGCTGTGCCGTTGTAGCAGCTGACGGAAGCTGTCGCGACCTGGTCCTAGCGGAAAGGTGGCGGCTGCCAAGAGTAGAAAGCGGTCAGCCGGCGATCCGCCATTCTGCCGGACAGGGGTCTCGCGTACCCCGGAATTGATACCGCCCACTGCGGGACCAGCTCAGAAAGTTTTTGGGAAGAGCTAAACTTACATAGACTTGCAACCACCATCAACAGCTCTGCAAGTCGCCAATATGTCTTACGATCAGAGAACAAAGGTGGGACAGCTGCAAATTTGATCCTCCTTGGTGATTCTTCCACTGACCAGTAATAGCGCAGAAAAACGGGCGAAGACGAATATGTCGACACCACCCAGCCGTCGACCAAGTTCTACGCCTACCCCGGAGGCCGTACGTGGACCGTCTCGGTTGCGATCCCTACCAGCATAATCGCCGAGTACGTTGCTTTTCAATCTGCACATGATGACACCAGTACTAACTGTAAACTACAGTGCCGTCAACGCTGAGCGCCGTACTGCCGTCGCCGGCCGTATCGCCCGTGCCCTTGGAGTCTTCGGCGTCGACGAAGTCGTGATTTTCGACGACAGCCCGATCGAGACCCGCCCCAAGACTGTCGACAGGAAGGCTTACACCGGCGACATTGATCCCGGCCACTTCCTCGAGCACCTCCTCGGCTACCTCGAAGTCCCTCCCTTTATGCGCAAGATGCTGTTCCCCCTCCACCCGAACCTGCGCCTCGCCGGCCAGCTCCCCTCCCTCGACATGCCGCACCACCCAAACCCGGCCGACTGGCTACCCTACCGCGAGGGTGTCGCCAAGAAGGGAACCCCGAAGGGCACCGAGATTGACCTTGGTCTGAAGACGCCCGTCATCATCGAGGACGAGGTCCCGCCCAATACTCGCGTCACGGTCCAGTTCTCGGATTACGACACTGAGAAGGCCGAGGCGTGCGACCCGGCGGCGCCTAGGGAAGAGGGAGGATACTACTGGGGATACAGCGTACGCAGGGCGGCCTCTCTGTCAGCATTGTGGACGGAGTGCAAGTACGAGGATGGCTACGACGTCAGCATTGGCACATCCGAGCGTGGGCGTTCGGTCGGCCAGTCATTCCCTACAACGCCATTGGATTTCAAGCACCTGTTGATCGTCTTTGGTGGCCCCAGAGGAATCGAATATGCGGCGGTGAATGACAAGGAGCTCGACATGGTTGATGTTTCTGGAGGAAAGACAAAGGAGCTCTTCGACCACTGGATCAACGTCCTTCCAGGACAGAACAGCCGACAAATTAGGACGGATGAAGCGTTGTTTATCGGACTTACGGAGCTGAGGAGACTCTGGTTCAACCAGTAGTGTTCTGTCATGTACGTCACCACCTTAGACTGCATTGTGGCGGGCATATGATACCCAAATCAAAAGTTATCGTTTGGTTCATTTTAGAACGTTAAAGCTTTGTGTGAGCTTACAGGGCGCCAAGCTACACATTTCTGTGTATCAAGATGTTTTTTCTCCGAATAAACACCGATGATGATTATTGGACGCTCATCTACTAGACTTCTATCCTCTCAAGACTGGATTGTCACATGATTGAGGGATCGACAGCGGAAGCCAAGGATGGCGAAAAGATGGTATCGAGCTCCGTTGAGGTGTTTTACGTGACATCGTTCGTCTCCAGATGGCAGTCTATTGGACAAGGCGTACGTACCTCTTCTGAGAAGGATGCAATTACACTACCAGCGTACACATAATACATAGGTGCCTGCAATGCCGATCGTCGGCGTCCCTCAAAAGGATTTGACTTAATATGGCACCTAAACAATTGCCGGACTATCAAAGAAAGCCTTCTTTATTGCCTAGAGCCCTTGACCCCTAACACCCTGTATTCCCATTCAGATTTCGTTTTCGTAACCTACAGAACTTGCGGAGCCTCCGCAGTGGCATGAGCGACAGCATTATCCAAATTTGGGTCGCCTGCAGCTTCATTACAATGTTGCTGCAGCCTACGTCTATGCTGTGTATCCTATGGCTGGTTCAATATTTACAGCGTAGCATTTTTTTTTTCCCTCCAACTTTGACTCTCTATGTTGACTCATCCAAACTAAAGGACTGGATATTTCTAGTCCCAGACGATCAACTTCAAGAAGCAAACAATCTCACTACAGTTAGCGGCTTGAAACTCCACAGAAGACGACGACCTTCCAAGTTCCCTCAGCATATCTCGCCGAGTTTGCGAAGCAAGGCTTTCGCTATGTTTACGGCGAGCAGATGTCCAGATTCATTCTCGTACCTCTTTCCTGGACCGACATTGAACAAGATGAGCTTTCCGCTAGCATAATAACTGACAGGTCGCTTCCCTGCACCATCTGGACGGTGCATTTGCCTGCTTCTTGCGCCGCCTACCAGCGTATCCTTATTCAAGAGAGCAGCGGGAGCAGAGTTCTAGTCATGGCAATCGCAGACCTTTCGAGTGTCATTGCTCATAGTATGTTTAATATGAACTATGAGGGGAGCTCCTTGGAAACTACAGAAGATCATATAAACGACGAGGGCATTAATTTTCGGGAGAACGATGAGGATGAAGCGGCGTTGGCGGAGAAGGAGGCTTTGGGGATGAAGGATGCTCTCAATAAAATTCGAGGTTGACATTTCAGAAAAAATGAGGACTGGAACAGAGACATGTTGATTCAGCTGGTTTCTGGCAAGATACGATGTGAAAAATTACCTAGCAAAGAGGTTTTACTCGACCATGATGCCAATCCTAGAGCACAAGATGACATAGGCAGCTCTGCTCTATCACACAGCTCTCAACGAGGAGGTGTTCGTATTGTTGAATTGTTGCACGCCCGAGGAGCTCAGATTGACTCAACGGACCAGAATGGACGATCTGCACTGCTCCACACAATCTGAAATCGGGAGGAAAAGGTAGCAGAAGTTTTGGTTGGAAAGGGCCCGGATTTCAACGCAATGAAGAACAACGGCGAAGGTATAGTAAGGAGGCTTATCCAGAAGAGACCGCCTATTTTTTTGTGCGCCAGAGCGGCTATATTTCCGGTGCTACAAATTCATTTACTATCATCTTCGTGGTCGGCCCTCTCGTCGTTGTCCTTGTCGTCCTCGTCCCTATCCTCGTTGTTATTGTTTTTGTCGTTATCGTCGGCGTTGTTAGATATCGTCTTTAAAAGGAGATAATAAGGACATATGAAATAATAGGTGGTCTCATCCAGAAGAGCTCAGACATTGAGGCAGTTGAAGATCATGATAAGATCCCACTACTTATTGTCTTTCGGCTCAAAGCCGACACGTTCAGTTCCAAATTATTCGAGAGCTCGAAACGATTCAAAACACGGCGACCGTCTCTGGGAAGCAAAGGGCAGCAGTTTGGCTGGAGTCAGCGTTGAGAGCTGTTAACGCCGCGCTCGGTATTTACACTAAGATGAATCGTCCTGACCCCAGGTCTGACTGGGTTTCTGACTTTATCTACAAAAGCTTCATGCGCGCGACGTTCAAACTTCAGGGGCCATACTGCCATCATGAGATGCATTCTAAACTTTGGAAGGAAGAACATCATAGTGAAGAACTCAGGTAACTGGGCAGCGTTGGAGGCAGCCCGGTCAGCATAGCTTGGCTGCTGAAGAATCAAGGAAGGGCAGGAGAAATGAATCGAGCTGGCACATGCGGTCTACTTCCATTGGGACTAGCGGTTTTGAAGGGATGCAACACATCACTGTGTTTACTGCTCAGGCACGGCGCATGTCCCGAACTGAGGTCTGAAGGAGGCTGGACATCGCTTGCCCTCGCGTCAGCAGAGGGGAGGCTGAAAGCCGCTCAGATTTTACTCGAACACGGAGCCCGAGTAAATTCCCCCGATAAAAGGTTTCAGACCCCGTTGTCACTTGCAGCGGGAAACGGTCATCAACACATTGTTCAGCTTTTGCTCCGTTACAAGGCCAATTTGGAAGCGTGGGATGACGCGCAGTGCTCTCCTCTGGCACACGCAGCCCATCGGGGACACACCAACATCGCACGGATTCTGCTCCATCACGGCGCTGAAATCGACTCCAGGGCGAGCTCACGGCGAACCCCCTTACTTCATGCCATTAACAACGGCTAGAAGAGATCGCAGAGTTCTTAGTCCAACGCGGAGCGGACATTGAGGTCAATGACCAGCACGGCATGACGGCATTGATGTATGCTGCTGATGGTGCACTCGTTACTCGTTAGAACTGTTGCTCTTCTCGTGAAAAGTGGTGCTCAGATTAACCGGACTAGTGCTACCGGACAGAATGTCCTATCGTATGAGAACAGAAATAGCGCTCATCCAGGTCAGCAGGTTTCCAATATGAACGGAGTAAGAAGTGCAGCAGGCGATGGGGATGACAAGGAACCTGTTCTTTTGAAAATACCATATGGGAAGAACGGCGAGATCAGGCTTGTGATTGGAAAAGGGACTACTATTATTTCGGGCAAGGACGCAAAGCGATTGTCTCTGTCAACTCGTGGCAGTACTCTGATGACAAGTGACGATAACCGCAAAGACTTCGGACAAAGGAAGAGAATCGTTCAAATTTTGACGGGCTAGGCTGCGCTGGAAGATTATTCCCAAGTGAACGAAAATGCTGTTCATAATCGCAATGTCGGCTAGAAAATGGAAAGATTGAACGTTTGTGAATATAAGAGCATATAGATCCAAAACCCAGGTATAAAAAGAAGAAGAGGGCATTAGAAGTGGAGCGGCTAGCCATAAAGCATGTAGCTGCATACATGCGAAGCGAAGCGGCAGCGAATCGAACACAGCCTCGCTTCTGCCTGATATGAGGCGCCGAACTCCCGAGCTTACCCCTCCTTCCGCGCTGGTGATCTTATCGATCCAACGCTTATCTGAGGCTCTTCGCAATGGTCAGCGGTAATTCAACAGGCACTGAGCCTAGAGCCTTGATGACCCAATAACACCCAATCAACGAAATATGCACCAAACAAGGAGAATTGAGCTGTTACATTTACATCCCAAACAACCCTATTAGCCTACGATAGTCCAGGATCAACCTCGAAGTGCAAGTCACATAAGGTCTGCTCATGGATGCACGACTTCTTCGAATATGCGACTCATTAACGTCAACACAAGGGCATTGGAGGAGTTCCATAGAGACCCCCCACCCTACGCCATTCTTTCACACACATGGGGGCCGGATGAGGAGGAACTCCTCTACGACGACATCAAGACCGAAGTTAACAAATCGGGAATAGGGAAGGTGAAATATGACAGATGCTGTAAGCAGGCAAAGGAGGATGGCCTCGATTACGTTTGGATCGACACTTGCTGTATCAACCGAGCAAATGCAACTGAGTTGGCAGAAGCTATCAACTCCATGTTCCGATGGTACCAATCATCGCATACTTGCTACGCATATCTCGTCGATGTAGACGAGGGAGATAGAAACTTCCACGATGTTTTCCGCGCAAGCCGATGGTTCCAGAGAGGCTGGACTTTGCAAGAGCTCTTGGCTCCAAAGGATGTGGTATTCTACGATAAAAGCTGGCGACATCTAGGAACGAAGCATCAGCTTGCAGGCATCTTGGAGGAGGTCACAGGGATTCCGCGTCCATTTCTTTTGGGACTTGCCGGACTTCAGTCAGCCAGTGTCGCACAGCGAATGTCTTGGGCTGCGAGGAGAACAACAACAAAAGAAGAGGACATTGCGTACTGCCTTTTGGGAATTTTCAACGTCATGATACCGATGATCTATGGCGAAGGTGCCCAGGCCTTTACCCGGCTTCAAGAGCAGATCATGAAGAAGACACCAGACGATTCGATCCTGGCCTGGGGGCTTTCGACGGACTCGACACGCGTGGACGTACCGAATGGAGACGTCAACAAGTTTGGAGGAGTTCTAGCGACCAGCCCGGCAGCGTTTCTCGGCAGCGAAACCATCGTATTCGGCGGCAATCTGGACGCGACTGGCATTCTGGGTGGCTTTCTTCACGCCAAACTTGGACTCCATACCACCAAGGATGGGCAAACATTTGGCTTATTATACTGTCGACCCAGGGACAACGCCCAAAAGACTGTGGGAATTCCACTATGCCGTGTTCATCCCGGAGAAGATTCCGACGAATACATCAGGCCACAAGGTGGTGAAGCCTCCCTGCTATTAACGTCGAGCATAGAGGCTGTGAACGCGAATACAAGGCACGTGCGTATTCTGGAATCTCTCCAATTCGACGACGAAGTAGCCTTCGACCGAAGGCATGGGTTCTGCATCGAAACACCTTCAAAAGGAGGGCTTGAACTGGTTGACGTACAACCGCAGGAGAGGTGGGAGAAGAAAAGTTCTTTCATCCTTACGGGGGCGGACTTTTCACGAGACTCAATCCAACGAACATGGCTTAAGTTTCGTCACGCGGCTTCCCTATCCGAAGATTTTGTCATCGCGCTCGAACTCGAGATCAAAGACTCTCAACCAAAAGCTCGGTGTCATGTGATGACTGCCTCAAGAGCTTCAATACTGGAAGACATAGCAGGGGAGGCGAGCATTAGAGACTATGTCTTTGGGAACACAAGCGCACATACCCAATCCTTCAATCTCCAAGCGAAACTTACTCAGGAACGGCTTGGGGCTCAGCCCGTGTTCATGGTCAGATTATATTCAGCGGATTCCCCGTCAGGTGGGACTGTTGATGCGAGTCTTGAGCTCTCACTCGTCGACCGCGGCAAACAGCTCAAAAGATTGCTGAAGGAGGACAAACGCATGCGTCCCAAGCTTTTGGAGCTTCCGAAGTCTATCCTCAAAAAGACAGCCGAGATAGACGAAACAGCAGCACAGCTCAAAGCAGTTAAAGAGGAATTGGAGCGGCTGCAACATAAGAAGGACAAACTTTCGATCCAGTTGGAGTCAAATACCCAAGAACTAGATTCCCTTGTTGATACAAAGCGAACTCTGGTAGAAAGGGAGACTGAAATATTCGATTTGGTATCGTCAGCTGGAACGCTGCCTCCACATTGCGGACCAGAGAGGGCGTCGCAATGGCTTGAAGGCATTATCGACCATCTTTTGACCAGCGCACCGAGCAAAGATGCCACAATCAACGACATGCATGACAGAGTCCAGCGCGCATTCATGAAAAATGTTGCGAATGGAAATTTGGCTGCAATGAGGTTTCTTGCAGATAGCCACGTCAACAACCTTGGTTGCGAAACGACTTCAGGGGTTGGGACGTTGTCGATGGCGATCCAACGCGGGCAACTTGCTGCAGTATCTTGGCTCCTTGATCACGGAAGCAATATTGACTCTGAAGATGGCGAGGGACTCACTCCGCTGTTCAGAGCAGCTTCTTACCGAGACGAAGAAGCTGTTACCTTGCTGCTCGATCGCGGCGCATCCATTAATGCCAAGAGCTCCGGTAGAAACCACCGCACACCATTGGCTGTTGCTGTCAGGAAGAACGCCAAGCACATCTGCCAAATTCTAATCGAAAGAGGGGCTGATGTGAATGTTGCTGACGAGTTTGGACTCACGCCGTTGGCTCTAGCAGCTCGTGAAGGCTATTCTGCAATTCTTCAAATTTTGATTAAGAGCAAAGCTAGTATGGAGATTCAGGATGAAAAGGGCCTTACACCGGCGTATCTCGCAGCGCAGAAGGGCAATCTGTCCATACTTACAACACTAGTCGAAAACGGCGCCAATCTCGAGGCGAGAAACCAACACGGCCGAACGCTTCTGGCATATGCTGCAAGCAAAAATGATGAGGAAATGGCGCGGTATTTGCTTGATCAGAAGGCCCGCATTGAGGCGTTGGACGACGAAAACCAAACACCTCTGGCAATCGCCGAGCAACAAAAGCACAAAGCCATGATCAGGTTGCTACTTAACCGTAAGGCCAATGCAGAATTTAGGGACGACGCTGGACGTACATCTCTTGGGAGAGCCGTGAAGAGAAAAGACCTAGACACAGCGAAACTCTTGCTTGATCTCAGGGCCAATGTCGAGTCCAAAGACAAGTCCGGCTACACCGCACTTTCTCTAGCCGCTGAGGGCGGTCACCCAAAGATGGCCAGACTTCTGCTCGAAGGAGGGGCAAATGCTGATTCCGCAAATCACGTTTCGGATACGCCTCTCAGTTTGGCGGCGAGCCGGGGTCACAAATCAGTTGTTGAGCTGTTGTTGGACCATTCCGTTGACATGGAGTCGGCCAACGCAATTGATGGCTCGACTGCGCTGATGCAAGCTGTGAACAACGGCCATGAAAGAACGACAAAGTTGCTGCTGGAAAAGGGAGCCAAAGTCAATGCCAAGAACAAAGCGGGCCAGACGCCGCTTTTCATCGCGATCGGAACGCATCGGACTTCTCTGGCGCGTATTCTCTTGGATCATGGCGCCAGCACTGACGTAAAATCGAAGGACGGATTGAATCCACTGTATTATGCCATCAAGCGGAAGAACAAGGACTCCGTTCGGTTGCTTGTGGACAGAGGCGCAGGTACATCCAAGCTGAAGAAACTGGGATCACCGTTACAATATGCAAAAGACCTCATCGTTGACGAGGACACTGGCAGCACCTCGAACACAGATGGAGAGAATCAGGTTGCTGACTTGATAAGTATTGTCAAGATTCTCCAGAAATTCGATCCTCTCAATTCTTCGGACGAAGCAAAGACGGGCAAGAACGGAAAACAGCAGAGAAGATCTACTTAACCTGGGAGCTGAAAGGGTAGACATAAAGAGGGGATTCGCCATAACTATTAAACATCTGTTCATCAGAAATCTACAGGCAACGAGTGGTCTATATATCAAGCAATCCAATAGAACAACTGCGTTGTCTCGGAGAGCTCGTAATATTCGCCGTCTTACGTGCGATCATGTGGTAAATCTTGCGATTATAGGGGGTCTCCTTAAATGTCGTACGTAAATGTTGTCAAATGACTCATATAATTACGTGAATTCTATCAAGAAAACTACAACTCATCTAGTGATCTATCTCTGAGAATTCAACAACAGCGAAGTGGTGTGGTTTTGATACTTGGTGATAAACTTCAGTCGGCCAATCAATAAGCTCCCATTTGCAACGGGTGGGGCGGCAGTTTTTTGAGCTTAAGGTCCCCTGCCCAAATTTCTTGCGACAAGCTCCATCGCCGCTTTCAATCTTTCAACACCTCAATTGCCACCCCGCCAAAAGCGCAATTATGTTGACCGCAGGTGGTCTCAGAAATGCATGCCCCAGCTGTAGAGCTCGCATTCTGAGCTTAGCAGGGCAGCGCACTCCAGGGACAGCGTTCCCAGGACGATCACTACCCCCGAGTTCTTCGAAGCTAGCTGCATCACGATCGGTGGTGCGACCTGGCGCCCGCAGACCCCTCACGACAACATCACGAAGATTCCAAGACAACGACACCAGCCGAAACGATTCACAGGACCTAACACGTACCGCCGATATCGAGACGACCGTTCGGGAGGCGAAACAGAGATTTCGCGACACACTACCGAAGGGCTACCTGAGCGAGGAAGAATACAGGCTATACGAGCGCTGGTATGGGCCGCCGCTGAGAGAGACTACGCCAGAGGACATTGGGATCGAGTATTTGAACGAGACGGTTTCCGAGGCGGCAGTGCGAAAGGATGGATCTGCGGAGCCGGCTCTCCTTCGACGGGCTGAAGGCGGCTCATATGAGGAGGTGTCGTACGTGCGAAAAGGCAAACGAAAAACGCCCGACCAGATTTTCGAAGAAATCGTGGAGGAAGACATTACTTCTGAATTATCAACCGAGGTCGAACCTGCGCAAGAGTCCGCGCCCGATGCCGAGCCCGAAGAGCGAGAAAATTACATCAATGTTGTAGCGAGGAACAAGAGGGAATACGATGCGCTCATGAAGCTTCAGAAAGACTTTGAGGCCAGTGCCCGCGCGTTCGAGGAGTCGGAGAGGGCACAGGCGCAGAAGGAGGAAGAAGATTTGCGAGATGAGGAACGAGAGATGGACGAGGAGGAGGGGGAGGAGATGGAGGAGGATGGAATCCAAGATCAGAGCATCTCCAACCGCGCGAGTCGCTTGCACCCGTACTCGAGGGAGGGCCACTTCTCGACAAACCCGGCTACCGTCGCCCTGCCCTACACTGGTTTCATCTCACCAGTCAACACTATGCTCAGTCGTACCGATATCAAGCACGTACAGGAGGCGGCGGAGAAGGCTTTCGGAGGTCCTGGCCTGCCGCATTCACCGGCGACACCTGCTTCCAAGATGAACCTGCCGCAACAGCCCATCGGCATGGCCGTTTGGCAGGCCAAGATGTCAGAGATCGATGCGGATGCCTTCATCTCTACGTTCTTGCCGCCTACTTATGCGTCTGCCATGGCCAGTCTGGTTGAAGTTCGCAAGCGCCTAGGCACAGAGTGGATGCGCAAGCTGTTCGAGAGAGGTGGTGGTGAGGGCCCCCGCATACTCGACGTTGGCGCTGGTGGTGCAGGTCTCTTGGCTTGGCAGGACATCATCCGCGCTGAATGGGAAGCTATGCAGTCCCGCGGCGAAGTCAGTGGTCGGGGTCCTCCAGGCAAGCAGAGTGTGGTTATCGGAGCCGAAAAGCTGAGAGAGCGCGTTTCGAAGTTCCTGCAGAACACCAGCTTCTTGCCTCGTTTGCCGGACTATATACACTCCGTCGACAACCAGGAGCAGCACATTGATGCCAACGCGACCCCGCAGCCGAGGAAGATGTTCGATGTCATCATCGCTTCCCACCTGCTTCTACCTGTCAAGGAAGGCCACAGACGCAAGGCCATTCTGAACCAAATGTGGTCCCTGCTCAACCCCGAGGGTGGTGTTCTCATTGTTCTCGAGAAGGGTCAGCCCAGTGGCTTCGAAGCCGTCGCTGAAGTACGCGACCGCCTTCTTCAGGAGTTCCTCATCCCTCCAGGTGGGGAAGAACTGAAGCCCGAAGAAGAGCTCCTTGACGCATCTTTCGAGAGGGTGAAGGAGCACGGTATGATCATCGCGCCGTGCACCAACCACAAGGCGTGCCCGATGTACCTGACTCCTGGTAGGAGCAAGGGACGCAAAGACTACTGCCACTTCACCCAGCGCTTCGTCCGCCCGCCCTTCCTCCAGAGGATCATGGGTGCGACGCACCGCAACCACGACGATGTGCAGTTCAGCTACGTTGCCATCCAGCGAGGCACCACAGCAAAGTCAGGGCCTGTCGCCGGCGACGAGGCCACCACCCGCGCTTTGGAAGGCTATGAGGATGCCGAGGATGCGCCCGACATGCTCTCTCTACCCCGCCAGATTCTCCCGCCCATCAAGCGTCGCGGCCACGTCACTCTCGACGTCTGTACGCCTTCCGCGCGCATTGAGCGGTGGACAATCCCGAAGAGTTTCAGCAAGCAGGCGTATCACGATGCGCGCAAGGCGAAGTGGGGTGACCTGTGGGCCCTGGGCGCAAAGACACGATTGCAGAGGAATGTGAGAATGGGCAGGCCGGAAGCTGAAGATGATGGCGGTGTTCGCGCGCAGCGGGCGAATGACGCGGCCCGCAAGAAGAGGAACGTCGTTGAGGTCGGCATCAATGAGCAGGGCGTGATTGGCGACCCCGACGCTATCGAAGCGCGCGCGCAGCCGCAGCAGAGACGCAAGAACAAGAGAGGAGCTGCTCTGCATGATCTCAAGAAGCAGCTGGCGAGCAAGGAGGATTGAATGAATCACCAACAACTGTAACAAGGACTGTGTATCATATGGGTGGGAAAAGCATAAAAACACTGTAACAACACTACGGATTATACTACATAGGCGCGGGGGGAATGAGGGCATCATGACTGCGCCAACGAGCCACCACTTATCACAGTTCAATACCACAACTCAACTGAATGACAACCCATCTTATCTCGTTCAATGGAGTCGCGCAAGTGAAAATTGCTGAACTCAGACTTGCCCCTCTACCCCTCCATGAGCAGAGGCCGTCAACCGGAGATGCTTGAAGAAGACGGTGCCAGGGGGGCGCATCTCCGGTGACGGCTCCGCGGGAGTCGGGGGGCGAAAGCCGCTGATTGGTCATAAAGGAAGATGCCGATAAAGGCCGATAAGACACCGCAAGGGCCGGCTGTCGGGATGGTGTCATCGCCAGCGAATGAAAAATTAGCTGACCTTTTTTGCCCGGCGCATGATTGGGTTCCGCAATCGCAATTCGGGGTCTGGCGCTGCAAGGGCAAATGACAAAGTCCATGGGCGATTTCTAATTTCTCGTTGGATATCTAATACTGGTGGCCAAGGACGATATCTCTTGGTGTCTTTTATTCCCTCCTTCGTCTTATGAGAGACTGACCTGATCACAGGCCGTTCCTTTTCCCATCTTTTGACTTTTTGTCATTCCAAAGTTTACTCCTTGTGTTGCGCATGGTTGAGTACCTTACTTGAACCTCACCAATACACTCACCCACACTGGCGACAGGGGGTTGTAAGACCTTCACCAACATCGCCTTCATCACCCTCAAGACAGAGACTCATAAGAGTCACACACAGCCAAAATGGCGACAACAACAACAACATCACTCCTCACAGCCCTCAACTGCAAAGGCAACACCCACCTCGTCATCGGCACAAACCCCCTCGCAGCAGCACGCTGCACGCAATCCATCAACGCCGGCGCCACCCCCATCCTCCTCGCCCCAGACACCTCAGACCTGCACTACAACCTCCAAAAGCGCATCGACGCAGGCGAGGTGACATGGCACAAGAAGGCCTTCGAGGACACCGACCTCTTCACCCTGGGCCGGGACGAGGTCGACAACGTCGTCGACGCCGTCTTCGTGACCAGCAGCTCGCGCGACCCGCAAAGCGCGCACATCTCCGCGCTGTGCAGGCGCAACCGCATCCCCGTCAACGTGGTCGACGCACCGCAGCTGTGCACTTTCTCCTTGCTGAGCACGCACACCGACGGTCCGCTGCAGATCGGCGTCACGACGAATGGCAGGGGGTGTAAGCTGGCCAGCAGGATCAGGAGGGAAGTCGCCGCGGCGTTGCCCACGGATCTGGGTGCTGCGTGCGCGAGGCTTGGGGATGTGAGGAGGAGGATCCAGAGTGAGGATAGTCTGCCGGACGAGGTTGACGATTCTGTGGACCAGTCGGCGAACTTTAACAAGCTTGTCACGGAGGCGGATCTGGATGCGGCGAAGAGCAGGCGGATGAGGTGGCTGAGTCAGGTTTGTGAGTACTGGCCGCTTAAGAGGCTGGCTGCGATCACGGACGAGGAGGCGGAGAGTGTTTTGAGGTCGTACTCTGCCGCGCTGCCTGATCTGGCTGCGAAGCCGCCTGCTGCTGGGCTTGGAACGGGGGCGAGCAAGCCGCCGCAGCAGGGCAGAATTATTCTCGCAGGAAGCGGTCCTGGGCATCCCGATCTGCTTACAAGAGCGACACATAAGGCTATCCAGACGGCGGATCTCATTTTGGCGGATAAGCTTGTGCCTGCTGGTGTTTTGGATCTGATTCCAAGGCGGACACCGGTGCAGATTGCGAGAAAGTTCCCCGGCAATGCGGATCAGGCGCAAGAGGAGCTACATGAGCTTGCCCTGGCCGGTGCGAAGGAGGGCAAAACCGTTTTGAGGTTGAAGCAGGGCGATCCGTTCATCTATGGACGTGGCGGAGAGGAGGTTGCGTACTTCAGGGAGCATGGCTTCGGCGACCGTGTTACGGTCTTGCCTGGCATCACATCGTCGCTCAGCGCGCCGCTATTTGCTGGCATCCCGCCTACGCAGCGCGATGTTGCGGACCAGGTCCTGGTTTGCACCGGTACAGGAAAGAAGGGCAAGCCGCCCGCGCCACCCGAGTTCATCGCTAGCAGGACGGTCGTGTTCCTCATGGCGCTTCACAGAATCGTTGGGCTGGTGAGGGAGTTGACTTGCCACCTTGAGACGGAGGAGCAGGTTGAGGGCGAGGAGAAGCCAAGGAGGATATTGTGGCCGAAGAACACACCTTGCGCGGTCATTGAGAGAGCGAGTTGCCCCGACCAGAGGGTAATCCGGACAACACTGGAGTACGTTGCTGAGGCTATTGAGTCTGAGGGTAGCAGGCCACCTGGACTGCTTGTTGTCGGCAGGGCGTGTGAGGCGTTGTATGAAAAGGAGAAGGGGCGGGCATGGGCGGTTGAAGATGGCTTTAAGGGGTTCGACTTTGAGGAGTTGCCCGGATTGTCATGAATTTGTCTTATCTTTGGAGTTCCGCGATATGGTTTAGGGGGCAGTTTAGACAAAAGGGCAACTTTGCACAGCTAGGTGTAGGAATGGTTGATTTTCCTCCTTGATAAGACTCCTCGCTAGAAACTTTTGCATGAAGAGGGATCATGTCCCCAATGAAAAACCTTTTCTTCGGTCGAAATTGCTCTAAATGAAAATAACCCAAGGCATGGAATTGTCATCTATTCAATTTACCGTAGTTCCGCTATTTGTCGTTTTCTTTGTCGCTTTTCGTACCCGTGAACTCCAAGCCAAACCCATAAGCCATACGAGAACTAGATTCACCCCATTGAGTCGTTGAGACTGCATCAACTTCCCCGAGTCACTAACCGCATAGTTGCTGGATGATGATCACCATCAAACTCCCTAAACCAAAGTCAGCCTGTTACATTGGGGGAAACAGGGTCTGGACAATCTCGACTTACCAACAAATACTCCAAAAACAATGTGGCTCGTCATACTTCGAGGCCATTGCTTGTATAGCGTAGCATGTGGTGATCTTGCTCGGCTTTTCTGCTTGAATTGATTCATCTGACCAATCAAAAGCTCTAGGAGACGATCTTTGTTGTGAAAGTCGCACTTCCTTATAATATCATATGGACTCAGGACTGGGAAGGACTCAGGGCAAGCCTTACATAGCCAGGGTGCTTCCATGGTCTGCCAGGCATAGTTCTCTGCAGACTTGACAGTAAGCTCACACCTGTGAGACCAGCCTCTCAGAGATATGGTGAAATCCAGATCTGCTTCATGAATGAGCAATTGTTCAAGAATATCACCAACCCATCTCAAATTCATCCAGCCCAGATACTTGCCCATGATCGCTGTGAGAAACATCATTTCTAGCAGGGCGAGACTCCCTCTGGCACCAACGGGCCTCCACGTTTGGAACACGTGCGCAAATAAAGGGTAAGGTATAAGGCCCTTGTCAAAGGTGAACTCCATCACCGAATCAGGGGTGATTAAGCCACGTTCTAGCCCTGCCTTCATGATTTGTAGGCCTACTTGACAATCAGGTGCACTCATTGTACCTTTTCTATCCTTCTCCCTCCACCAGAACTCATTCTGAGAGTGGATAGCGCAGTATACGAGAAATCGGGCTTGTGCTACAAAGTTGTCATTGATAGGAGTTTGTTGCAGCCACCAAAGGGGGAGTCCTGGGTGGCCTTTGTATGCAAGTTGGAAGACTGGGGGCATTGAGTGTATCTCTATGCAACGGATACATTGTCTAGCGGGACGTTCTCCCCGTATGTTTTTGACTGCCTTAGAAAAGAAAGAGCAATCTCGAAGCATCAAATCGTTGAGACTGTTTGAAAATATCCATGGCTCTTGGTCCAGCTGTCCGGCCTCCCTCATGGCCAGAAGCCGGGATATCCACTGGAGATCAAATTTGTTATTCAACCCATATGCTCGCTGAGCAAGACAAGTGATTTGCGAGATAGCTTCTTTCGTGTTGAATGAATGAAGAAAAGCTCCCATTTCTGCTTTAATCTTGGGCTGGAGTAGAAATTCCTGAATTGAACGATGAGTGAATTGGAAACGAGAAGAACCATTCTCGTAGCGCTCGGCCTCAATCAACCCTTTGGAGCACCGGAACAATCTTCTTTCGCAAGCTTCACTTTGGCTCCGATATTTGCGATGGTGGATTGAATCCGGCTTGTGCTTTACGAAAAAATCTGGACATGGGTTTTTTTCGTACGATTCGAGGAATGTGAAGGCCAGAGCGTCGAAGGGAACGTCCCATTGGTTTGATTCAATCATGATCAGGAATAGTTTATAGACGTCTGGAGTCTCTTGGCGCACTGACTTGAAGATGTGATAGAAAAGGCTGTCCAGCTCGTCCGGGAGCGACTGTATTTGTCCAGCCAAGTCTTTCAAGCAGAAGCCGTCGTGGAGCTTCTCCGACAGGTCGCGGACGACAAGCGCAACCCAGAGAAACACACCCTGAGCTTTTCCAACAATCGATCGGGCCATGGTGTTCAATTGATTTGCTTCGGGTATCATAAGCTTTTGTTGAACATACGACATCAAGTCTTGCTTTGTCAGGTCGTGAAGACGAATTCTCGCAGTGTCGTCGAACTCATCCATAAATTGGCTGTACTCA
This sequence comes from Colletotrichum theobromicola, assembly GCA_014705045.1. Classification (NCBI taxonomy): domain Eukaryota; kingdom Fungi; phylum Ascomycota; class Sordariomycetes; order Glomerellales; family Glomerellaceae; genus Colletotrichum; species Colletotrichum theobromicola. The sequence goes on from JABGLZ010000130.1 coordinate 82,080, forward strand.
CGGCTGGAAACGCAAAATTTGACGTTTCCGCCACTCTTCTGGGCCCAGCTTTTGTTGACCCGAGACAAATCTCTGTAAGAAAAGTGTGGCGTTTCTTGAAGTTCGTCCAGACCGTCGATGAAGAAGCAAGAGCGGTACGATGAGGTGGTGTCTTTAGAATTGATGATGAGCCTCGCTAGTGCGTCAATGCATTCTTGGTCAGTGACCACCAATGTTCTTTGAGCTTGCCAGGGCAACGCTAGAGCCTCTTCCCAGCGAGAGTCAAAAGCGCTGGGGAGCAGCTCTGGAGATGATCGGAATATGTCACATAACAATGTGCGGCTGAGCCCAGCCATTGACTTTTGCAGTCGTGTGCCTAAATTCCAGAAAAAGAACTTGCCCGTGACCAGTTTCTTGTCGCCTGTGATACATAGATAATATGTCAGCTTTCTATCAAAACTTCCTTGAATGAGCTCTATACCTGCCCAACCCGACACACGATTGGTGATCCCGGAATTTGTGCACAATTGTTTCATGAGTGTCGACTTGCCGGCTCCAAGTTTTGCTGATATGTGAAAAGTCGCCTTTCCAAACGAAAGCCAATCGACAAGTAATTCTTTACTTCGTTGAAGATCCCGATCTTCGACTTCTAAACACGGACTTGCGAAGCTTTCTGAAGTGTGGTTGGTGGTACAAATTTTGTTGCACCAGCCTGAGAGATCCTTCATCAAATCGAATCGACAATGGCGTCCTGAGGCGACCCTTTCGAAGCGCTCATGTATGCCGTCGAAGGTGAATGGTGATACCTCTTAGGAACGATTCCAGTACAGTTTCATGGATGACAGCTTCAGGAGTACTGATCAATCGGCTGAGTTGATCTTGGGCTTCTTTGCTGAGGGATGTGACCTGGACACCTTGACGGAGACTTTCGACATAGCTCTCGACCTGGTTCAGCTTTTCGGCGTCTTGTTTGGTCGACTCCAACAGACGTCTGGGCGCAACCATTACTTTTGTGCTGGAAATTGATTTTAGCAATTTTTCAAAACAATGAAAGCAGCGAATGGGGAATCTTGCCTAAATCTCTGGTTGAGTTGGGCTTCAACCTGCCTTCGGCATGCCTCGAGCCTCTTCTCCAGCATCTCCTTGTCTTTGCCGCGCTGCATATTCTTCCAAGCCGACCTCAAAGCCTGCAACTTGGAAGACCGGTCTACGGGCTTGATGCTCTCGAGCACATCCAAAAGGTCATGAGCGAGCTTCTGGCAATCTGTAGCGAGAGTACAAAGCTCCTTGTCGTCTCCGACCAGATCAGAGGATTCGGGAGCGAGGAGGTTGGAATAGTGCTTCTTCAGCTGTGTCGCATACTTCTCCAAACTGTCATTGTCATCCAGCCCGCCGGACTCGGAGTCGTGGATTTCTTTGGCGGTTTTCAGGACTTTGGCGGCGATTTCGATGAAGGGGACGATATTTGCGACCAGCCCGAAGGCTGTGAGAGGATCCATTGTGCAAGACAATGATGATGATGATGATGAAAAACGGGTCTCTTGCACGGGCTTCTGATGAGACTTTCTACAAAACAATTATGTCAATCTTTGGGGAGACTGTGCTGCTTTATATCGACTTGCAGAAACGAGAAATGAGATGCGTCAGTCCTCAGGAATGATGGCCTTTTCATCATATGGCCTTCCATTTGCTCATACACTGCGAGCACCTTTGATATAATTGCTCCGAGCGTCTTTTCAGCTTTGATGACTTGTCGTCGTTTTGATAGCCTGAAATAGACCAGAAAGAAAATGACGGCAAGGCTGGCGTGTCAGACTTGATGGATCAGGACTAGGCCAAAACCGAACAGGCTAACCCAGTCGCCCAGCCCAAATAACCGCACAAATGCTTGACACAAACTCCAAATGCTTGACACACACTCATTATGGTCGAAATCTAGGCGTCAGATTGAAGATCTGATTCATTCATCTGTTTAATCGGGTTCATTTACAACAGCGTATGTGAAATCGTGTCCCACGTCTCTAGGAAGAGCGCTATTAGTCAACACGCATAGCTGTGTATGGGAGACCGCCTAACTTTTCTGTGTCTGCGCAGTTATATTTCCTACATACATATTGACTCCCGTCGAAGACGACGATAGCGACGACTTAGACGGTGTCACAGTGACAGTAGTAGCAACGACAACAACGACTACAACAATAAGAGCGATAATAGCATGCACTCTATTATAACCACGTCGCGTCGCAACCCGTCTCTAACAGAGAAACCTGTCTTAGAGATGCGCATCCTCTGTAGGGACTTCTTGGGTTGCTCAGCAAGCCAAAACCGGTTACAGATTGGATATGCGGATGATGCCGGTCGCCGTACAATCGAATCGAGGGGCGCGTGGGAACATGGCACGCTTGAAGTAAGAACTTTCCTTGCTAACGACACTGTCGCTATTACTCTAGCCTATATCAATCGCTATGCATCTTGCAGCCTTGCTCCGCTATTGCTATGCCGTAAAAGCTTCAACAACCATGGAAACCTTTCAAGTGCTCTTCAAGCAACTATTTCCTGAAGGTATATGCGCTCGAATTGTTTAGTCGCACTGTGAAAAGTCAATAGGCATTCATTCATCACGGCAAGCCGAGAGTAACTCACGCAGTAAACAGACTGTGGATTGAGTTTGTTAGCAATTGATTGAGCAGATGTGACATAGTAGGTAGGAAACTTACACCTCCAGTGCAGTCCTGCGAGGCATCCTCACGGTCTCTCGCGTTCTGCGGGGAGAAGCATGCTCCTCGGAAAGTCGGGAAATCTGCTGATTGAGTGTTCTTGCACTTTGGAAATATTTAGCGAAATGTTTCCAATTAGGATTGCTACTACTACTCACGCAGTACGAGTTGGCTCCTTTGCCCTATACGCAAGTTTCTGTTAGTGGTGTTCGCGTTGCAGAGCAGGCGAGTTTCAAATACACACCTCGCATGTAAGTGCTGCGTCGAGACCTTGTCCACCGTTACAGTATTTCTGGAGGGCATTTACAGCCAGAGCCTGAGCAAGCAGGGCGGTGATAAAAGAAGCCTTCATGATGATTCTGAACTGAGGGAGAGTAAGTTGTAAGATGTATGGTGAGTTGGACGCTGTAACGTTTGTGATTTGAAGTATTGCACGGGAGAAAATGCGTAGTTATGTATCAATCCAAATAAGGCTGACAAAAGACCAGCAACAGAGTCATGCGCAATGTCATCTAACATACTTTCTCTTGATTCAGCATCCGTGTCTCAAGTAGGGGTAGAGTGGAGCAAGTTGAGCTAGCCTGAAGGGATCAGACAATCTTGGAACCCGCTACTCATGAACTGTGCGATTGATCTCGGACTTTGTATTAGGCGGAAGTTCATCCCGTCGGCTGTTCATCAAAAGATCGTCTGAAGTAAGTTTTCCATTGTTCTTGGCTACCTATTCCAGGCCCGTAGACCCTGTCTGCTCCTCGCCGAGAACCTTCCTCAACAGTGGTTATCACACGATATTCGGACTCTTCTCTAGACCGACTTTAAACTGGAACCCCACACATCAGCCCGGACCCCACAATCCGCAACAACTGCGAACGTAACTCTATGTGGCACCCATGCTCTGCCCCAGTCACCAGGTAATTATGCGAAAGCGAAATCGGCTTGCGTGGACATGACGAGACAAAGGCCTGGATCTGAGTCCTTTGACGCCTGGTTGCCGCTTTGATAAGATCAGTTGAGAATTGATACTGTTTTTGAAATCTCGCGGAAGTCAAAAAAATCCCACTTAGACTTATACTTGCTCGCAATGATAAAGATCAAGATCTGTCCACTTCAAGTGACGATAGTTCCAAGGATGGTGTCTTGGGAATTTCGACGTGTTGCGCCTGTTCTTTTCCTTGCGATACAATTTACTCAAACGTACGAATAAATATTGATCAAGAGCGCTGACTACTGAGAAGACCATTAAAGAATCAGTTTGAAACAGCCTTGAAAGAGAACAGCTGGTGTGGGCTTTTGCACTGGTCGCCATTCCTAACGCCCAGCACAAAGAACAACATCGTCGGAGGCCGACGGCCTCCGACGAGCCTCCGACGAAGTTTCGTCCTGACATTACAACAATGTGAACAAGATTAATGATTGTTCAAATGTCACGATGAGATGTTACTTTGTTTCAAAATCTTCGAATTGATTCGGACACCCGTCATTCTACGCAGGCCATGATTGTTGTTTGAGTTTTGCTGTTCAGGCGTGTACTCCTAGCTGACCCCGCGTGGTAGAGGATATGTGAGATCTGATTAAAGCTCGAACACTCCGCCCGCATGGTCGAACTCGATTGTTGAGCTAAATGGCAGGGAATGTGATCAATCACCGATCTTACCGCTCCTAAGGTGTGGTCTCCTCGCTATGGGGTTCCCCGGCGGTGAATGATGCATCTCGGCAAACCCAACCCCTTCCGTTATAGCAGCGAACTTGCTCATAGTCTGTTCCCTTCCCTATATCTGAAACATCTTCAACCCAACTTGAATCTAGCATTTCAACGTTTGGCACAGGCTGGTCCTTCTGCGTGTTCAACAACCCCAGGCGGACATTTTGGGTGCCCGCCATCTCGTAGAATCTATCGAGATCTCCAATCCTCGAACAGTCGCACAGAAGTACATACCGCAATTGCGGCACAATCTCGCCCTTGAAGCTGATGACGTCTTTGAGTAACTTCTCGTCTGTTTGCCCAATCGTGGCTGTTTGATCAAGGTGATCCTGCTCACTCTCATGCTCATTAGCGCGTTCCCTAACGCCTTCTAACATGAGCACCTCCAAGTTTGGCGGAAGAACATGTTTCAACATCGGGCGCAAGTTGGTGCTCCCAAGGTAGTTCACGAAAAGGGCTCGAGGGTCGACCAGAAGCTGCTTCATCGCCGTGAACTCTTCGAAAAGCATCGGACCCCTGAGATCGTAGGTCGAACGAGACGATCTCCAAGAAAACTCCAGAGTCTCGAGGGTTTGTTTACACCCCGATAGAAGAGAGACGAAAGAACCCCTGTGAAACGATAGACGACGGTGATGGAATCGGAAGCTCAGTAGTGACGTGGCTCTCAGAAGGATATTCTGAAGACTGGAGATCCGGAAGTAGCACTCATCTATTTCTAGGTGTTTGAGAGCCTCCATAGGAAAGGGTTTGGGGTGGTTTCTTAATGCCGAGAGATTCAGGTGTGCGAGCTTCAGGCGGGTGAGCGTTGGGTGGTTGAAGTAGACAAAGTCCTCTTCGTGGATCTCGTAGTCCTCCTTCGGTTGCACTGCGTCACCGTCTCCACAGCCGTCAAGGACAGCAAGACTGACTGATAAGCTTCCAATTAGCATGATCTTTATGGAAGAGCCTGAGAGATTGACACACAACTACTGAGTCTTGGCTTCAGACGTATGACGGCGTTGAGTTCCTCTCGCCTCTTCGCGCTAATCCTATTAACGCTTCCGTGAACATGGTCGATATTGATAGTTTCGAGGTTTGGTAGCTCAAGTCCCAGTAGCTCCCGAAAACTTTGCTCACCCATCTCGTCGATATACAGGTCACGGATGAAGTGGCAGATCTCCGGCCGCCGTCTGAGCAGGCTGACGAGGCCAGCGACATCGCAACGGGTCTGCTGCCTCGTCCACACTCTGCGATAGAACACGTGCTCAACAAGGATGCAAATGTCTTTATTGCTCTCCATCAGCTGTTTGAGGTGCTGTGTTTCGAGGTGTGAGACAATCATCGTGAAGAGCTCTGATGGAACATTCAGATAGCCTGTCGAGGAACAAAAGGCTGGATTGGGGGCCATGGTCTTGATGCCGGCTCAAAAGGCTCGATGACAGCACGCTAGAACAAGCTGCAGACGAGCACTCTTTAGAAGCGCAAACCTATTGACAAGAAAGCTGAAGTTTGCGGTCTGGGTTCGTTCGAGAAACGGTAGCGGGATTATGTAATTAGCAGCTGAGACCTTGTTTGCTTCTTCCTTTCCCAATCTGGCCTCTTGCATCGTCACGAGGTCGAAATTCTATTGGCGATTACTTGTATTAGATTTAGATGGTCTACGCAGGCGACCCCTATTGATTGGTGCTCTAGTAGCGAGGATGTTGCACAAACATCCTGTTCCGCAGGCTCCTCTTCCTCCTCATGGGGTTCGCGGGCTGCTTCCAGATGGGCTGGTCCGGGTCATATCCAACCAAGCAGTTCACAGTCTCGGCGCCCTCTCCGGCATCGTTAATCTCGCTGCCGACCGGGTTGCGCCACTGGCCACTGAGCTTGATGTACCCGTCCAGCGCAGCCGTCATCGCCTTGCCGAGCTCGAGAGCCTTGGAGGCGCGGCTGTGGGAGTAGTACGTCAGCAGCGAGCTCGCCGTCTCGCGGTCCCCGCTCTCGATGAGCAGCTTCGCGCTCGTCTCGACCCAGTCGATGTCGCTACGGCTCTGGTTCTCGAAGCCCGTGAGCATCTGCGTCACGATCGGGTGGAAGGTGTCGGGCTGCGAGCACATGTAGTACAGCACGCGCTTGAAGATGCGGCCGGCGAACTCGCTCGCCTCCTGCAGCTGGTAGTCCGTGTTCAGGAAGCTGCCGGAGGCGCCGGTGGTGAGGTAGCGGTGCTCGCCGAACTCGGCGGGGATGCTGCCGACGCCGAGCCACCAGGGGACGAATGGTGCGGCGACGGAGCCGGTCGGGGCGTTCCAGATGCGCAGCAGGTCGCGGTCGATGCCGTCCTTGAGGGAGACGATCTGCCCGTAGCCGGCCTCGTCGTCGGAGATGCGCTTGTCGCGGACGCGCTCCATGAGCTTCTCCTCGGTGACGGGGACCATCTCGAGCGTGGCGTTCTCGAGCGCGGCCTGGGACATGAACTTGAAGCCCCCGTCGCGCGCGGTCATGTTCTCGCCCTTCTCGCCGTAGGCGTTGAAGATGTTGAACGGCTCGCCGCTCCCGGCGTCCCACCACCCCTGCTCGACGGCGAAGGAGACGATGTTGTCGGAGCCCATGTAGTCGGAGCTGTTGGCGAAGTCGGTGGGAAAGTCCTCGATGTAGCCGGGGTACAGCACGCGGACCTCGTCGGTCCTGAGGCGCTCGGCGGCCCAGAGCTTCTGGCCGCCGGCCATCTCCCAGACGACCCAGCCCTCGTCCTTGTCGGCGATGAGGTGGGTGTTGCCGCCGTAGGTCGCCTCGCCGTACTGGTCCATGAGCTCGCCGATGATCTCGACGCCCTCGCGGGCGGTCCGGGCGCGCTCCATGACGATGCGCGCGAGGTCGCTGTACTGGATGCCGTGCTGCGGCGTCGGGGTCATGTTGACGAGCTCGTCGCGGTTCTGGGCCCAGACGTCGCGGACGGTGACGCCGTTCTCGTTGAGGCCGCCGTTGGTGAGCGGCGCCGGGAAGCCCTCGAAGTCGGAGTACTCCATCGACAGGTAGCGGTAGGTGTGGCTGACCTGGGGGATGGTGAAGAGCTCGCCCGGGATGCTGGCCTTGTCCGTGACGCCGACGGTGATTGTCGCGTTGGAGGCGTGGTCGCGGGCGGGAAACAGCTGGAGCCAGTGGGAGGAGACCTCCTCGCCGGTGCCGCCGACCATGACGCTGCCGTCGGCGGTGAGGTCCTTGCCGACGTAGAAGGCGTAGCTTGCGGAGGCCGGCCCGGCGAGGGCGGCCATTAGCACGGCAGAGCTTTGGAACATCATCTTGCCCGCTTGTTGGAACGGAGGCGGCTCTTGACTGAGGAAGAGATGGTTGAGCAGGAGAAAGAGAAGAATCTTTCCACCGCCGCGACGGCTCAAGAGAGAAAAGAGAAAATGCGAGGCGGGGCCCTCAATCCCCCTCTTTGGTATTCATTGCCGGCCGGGATGGGATGATGTCAAGAGGAACCGCCGACGTGACTCTCGGGTTGTCGTACCCCACACCGAAATTTCCGGTATCGCTAGCGGTGAAGATAAACGGTGCCAAGGGCCGTAATAAACACTGCTAATTCACGTCGATAAGTGCGTGGTTGGCAGGGATGATCTTGTTTTTCGTAAGATGACCCCGACGGCTGCCCTTGTCTCTGGGGAAACAATTCCCGCAATCCCCATTCGATGCGGGAAAATAAGCGACTAAAGTTTCCCGATTAGAGCCCGCATGGTTCGGCGTCTCTCCGATCGAACACGACTTGACCGCGGAGAGGGTCCTTTAACAAGTGGGCACCAACACCTCGCAATGATTCTTAGTAATTAATGTAGTCAACTCATCGAGCGTTAATCCGATGCGCTTACGAATGAAGCTTCGAGTTTGAAAAACCCGTTGGTCTACTATAACCGCATGGTCATGGCAATGCTTATACCTCACCTTCTAGCAGAGAGGTTAACAACGTCAATCGTTAAGAAATCTGAGTCAAATGAACATTAGTCCCTTGTGGCGAGTGGGGTGGATCACGGAGATTGACAATGAGGGTTTCGGAGGCAGCCTCGGTGGCATACCGCAGTTCTGCTTCACTCAGCTCCAACTCCAAAGGCGTCGAGATATCCGAAACGATGTTAGTTAATAAGTCACGCATTTTCCGAATAAACGGAGGTTCCAGAGGATGAACGCAAATCAACGCCTGTTTGCGGGGTATCATGCCAAACTCATCCAGACGTCTGTCGGCTTTCCTTCCTCCCATCAACGCCTGGATACCATCTTTCTCATCCCTCTTGGCGAGAAGTCGCTGGATGTAAGGCATCTTGGGCAGCATGCAGATGCTCAGCCCACTTGCATGATGCCCTCATGTCTCTCCCCGCGCACATCAAGAAGTCCTGTATCCATACCCACCTCCGTCCCTCACCTCAACTTCACCGTAACCTCCAAACAGCTGACCCTCCTCACTCTCGCCTCCCCTCCAAACCCATCATCGTCCTCTTCGACGACAACATCGTCAACCGTGCCCACCGTCCTCGTCCTAATCTCAACAACGCAATCCCCCTGCTCCTCAAACCACGCCGCCACGCTGAGCACCTTCTCCACAGCCTTGCCCGTCCCCAGCACAACCGCCTCGCCCTCCGCCTTGGTGCCGCCGTCACGGTGAAGCAGGTCAACCCGCTGCGGCAGCGACATGCCCTTCGTGGAGGGGACGTTGCCCTTCAGCGCCCTGTCGAGCTGTTTCCTCACGCGGCTGACTACGGCCATGAAGGGCGTCGAGGAGGAGACGTAGATGAGACGGGACTTGGAGGAGATGGGCTGCTGGCTGCGCGGGAGGGCGCGCTTCTGGATCTTGCTGCCTGGGGGCGGTGTTAGCTGAGATGAGCGATGAGACGGGGGAGGGAGGGAGGTGAAATGGGAGAACAAGAAATGGTGAAGAGGAGAGGTGCAGCATGTACCCTGAGGCAGACGAGGAAGCTTGTCTATTGACACATGTTTCTCTGATGAGGATTCGCTCTTGCCAGATTGGCTTTTGGGGTGAGTCGGCGCCATGGTAGGCAGAAGTGAGCCTGGTGTGAGTTGGCGCAGGAAGCCTATCGTTGGGTTTGTCCTTTTCTAGCGTTGCAACCAGGGGCCTAGAAAAGCCAGGATATATAATGTAAGAATAACCATTCAAGTCTGAGTGGTCTTGATTATGATTCAAGTTGAACAAGGCAATCTTTATAAGTGGGAATTGGAAGCTGTGATGAAGATGAAAATGAAAATGCAGGTCCACGGGTGCCTCACTCGCCGCCCAGGGACGCAAAACGTGCAAAAGAGCGGGTCCGCATGCACCGACACCGCGGTGCAACATCTGCAGCTCCAGCACGGCCCCTGCTCGAGCCCACTAGCGCGCGTCACCCCACTGACCCCAGACCTCCCACGATGACGAACTCCAATCCGAAGCTACAACATCTCCAACCATGAGCTAAAACAACACCACCTCAATTCGTCACGCCCGCCGCGGCTTCTTTGTAATCTCCTAGAGGCCCTTCTGCCTACAAGCAACCTCGATCAAACCACATATCAGTCTCAACTCGACAGCAGGCAGTCATGTCCATAGCAATCTGGCCTCCCGTGGCCCCTGAGGAGCTCGCCCTCAAAATGGACGAATCCCTCGTACGTCCTCCAAGACTCCAATGCTTCAACTTATCTCGACCCCCGTCGCAAACACGTTCCCGCATAGAACGCCAGAGAAACAACATGCTAATCAGAATCGACCCAAAGAAGCGCGAGCTAGAATGGATCGTCAGCGAAACCCACACAATCCTCAGCGACATCCGCCACGGCCTCCAAGACTGCTACGCCCTCCTCGCGCCAATCGACCCGGGCAGCACCCTCGTCATGTCCACACAGCGTAACGAGCGCGTCAAAGGCACAGTAACCCGCGTCGGCACAAGGATAGTAAAAGGCGTACGTCTCTCTCCCCCTCCCCCCTCCCTCTTCCGCCGCCAATCTCAAAAAGCTGACACCCCAAACCATTTCCTCGCAGGCCATCAACCTCCAGCTCAAAACCCTCCCATCCCAACCCATAATCATCGACCCCTCGCACCCAATC
>JABGLZ010001132.1:0-23248 GCA_014705045.1 Colletotrichum theobromicola
GGGGGGTTCACTTCAGACAAGCTGATCCCGTTTCGGATTTGCACCCAAACTATCGGACGAGGTACGACGCACGATTCAGGAACAGAGAGATCTGCGCTGTGACCGTTGGGCCAGACCCTGCGAACAACATGCAGCTCGACCGGAGGATTCAGAGGGGCCCATTCACTTGAGTCGCGTGTTAAGAACAGACGGAGCCTTCGAGTCACGCATGGCTTTGGGCTCGTCTCGAGACTTCAGATCGATAACCATCTGAACGGAGGCCGCGCACGCTATTACGCCGCTGCCAACTGGCCACTGGCCAGCAGCATCAGAGAGAGCAGGGCGAGGAGATAGATACGTAGTAGCGGCGGGACAGGAGGAATGATCTGGTCATGTTTGCAGCGTTCTTGCATACACTTTCGGGGCTTGCTTACATACTATTTAATACCTAATATTTAAAAGTATATTGAACCCTCGTCATGATCGCTGCGCTCGCCCTGCTGTTCATTTGGTCTGTCCCGGTGGATTCGACGGTCGCCGGCCAAGTAAGCCTAAAATGTCATTTTCACGAAGTCTTGATGTTTATGATCGACCATGCATGACATCGACTCCGAGGATTGAGCCGCATGTCAAATTCAGGGACGTTGGTGCTACCCCAAGCTGTCAGTCGATGCCAAGAAATGCCAAGGCCCGCTAGTCCTTAAGCTCCCGCGAGAGATCTCACAGCCCCGGAAATTTTCCAGATCCCGTCGTCTCGTACCCCGGAGGCCGCGGGCCAACCACAGTGAGATGTGGCTGAGCCCAGAAGCCCAGCACACCTCACAGGGAACAACAAAAGCTGATTGACCATCGTTGTACACTGTATAGTTGGCTGGCATGAGCAGGTGTCCGATTTTACCGGTCCCGGAGCCCTTTCCCTTTTTTTTATTGTTTTTTCACTGAGATGATCACGATGAGCCAGTGGAATGGAAACGGCCTTCGTGGATCCGTCGCATTGCATCCGCTGTTGCCTGGAGTTATATAGCCACCCCGTTCCTAGCTTCAGCTATCGCGAGGGGGCTGTGCCTGAACCGTCCGTCCCACCTGAGATGCTCACGCCATGTATTGATCACACGTCTTCACCAAACCTTCTCTCATCCCACGTCCGCAATGATGCCGGAGGCCGCGCGACTACGACCGATCCGTAGAAAGATGAACATCATTTTACGTTCCATATCCGAAATACGGGGCGACTGTCTTCATGTTGGTACAGAAAGAGCCATGCAACTTATTGCGACTGTGCCTGAGCCCACCAAGCGTGAGCGATGGATTTGCGCAGGCAACTGAAAGCATGTCTTGGTATGGATGGAAGGTTGGTCTATTTGAGGCTTGCATGAAAAGTTTTCGCATCTCATATAGTTGCTAGCTTCCTCCTGTTCTCCTAAAATTGACAAACTCATCAACATGTATGTGGGCTAATCTGCACCGCCAGCAGTTCATTCGAGATCGTGTGCATCGGCTAGGTCTTGTCATGGTCTTAGTGTCGTACGAAGGAATAGTGATGAAGGATTGGCCCAGAGAGATCAAACGACATCTATTCCGAAAACGAAAGAGCATGAAGTACTCAACATTTACGTCGAGAACAACTTGAACATAGTGTATAGTGAGTAGTTGATTTGCAAAGAAAGGCAAAAAGAAACGCTGGATGATGTCAATCGCGGACGGGAATTGAGCCCGACGTGGGGGTCGAACCCACAACCTTGAGATTAAGAGTCTCACGCTCTACCGATTGAGCTAGCCGGGCGATTGGAAACACCCAGCTGGATTGTTGGAAGATGAGAGCAGTGAGTTGTATATATGGGAAGAAAAAGTTCTTTTCGCCATGGCGTGGTGGTGTGGGCTCGATCAGGGTGCAGCAGAAATTTTCCTTCGGGCCCCGCAACCAAGCGAAAATTTGCGCCGGCCACCGGCTCCGGCCGCATACCCACCTGCAGGGGTCGATATCATGGTAATCTTGCGGTAATGTCAGTGTTCTACGAGGAAACGGAGTATTTGTGTCGTCTTGTCCCTCTCTGCTCTCGAGAACCGGTTTCCTTCCGGAGATCATCTCGTGAAGCATGTGCGGCATTGAGGGCACAAACCACAAGTTCATCTGTTGACTCGCCACGCCACCTATATACATCATGAAGCCTCTCCTAGCATTTACGAACTGCTTTGATCTACCATCAGCTCTGAGCTTCCATCTTCCCCCTCCTGATATCAACTCATCACGTCATTATCTCGAGTGCGTCTACCTAGGTTGGCTTTTACGAATGGAATGTCTGCCGCTTGGCTGAAACATTTGATATTCATCGCAACTCTTGGATTTCCCAGAACACGAAATCTCTAAAATGATTTTCCTTGCATCTGGATGTTATCGCTATTTAATTGCAAAGACAAGGGCTTGAAATAACGCGGAGATTAATTCTTCAACCAAAACACAACATACTGAGCCCCTTGTCCGCTAAGAAGGTCGTCTTCAAGCGCAAGCTAGAAGATCAGGTCAATACTACCTACTCAGCCGGCCAACAGGCCAACCTGGACTGTCCCTGACTGACTTCGTATTTGAGAACATGCCGCCTGCCTAGGTAGTCTAAGCCAGGGAAAACGCGGATGGAGGCCACCTCGACAGATGTAGTCAACTCCATCTATGGGCTCTCTATCAGTGTCATTGCTTTGATTTACGTATTGATCCTTCATAACTTTACACTATGAAGATCAGACCTTCTAGTCCTGGTCAAATCACGATTTTTAAGCACATGCAGTCGTGACTCTTTCTTATCAGCTTCAGTCTCATCTCGGGCAACCTCTGGGATCTCCAATCGCTACGCGGGCCCCCAGGGTACTCGGCAAGATTATCTCGGCAATCAACCTTGGTCCTTACTGTACACAGAAGCTAATAACACCTCAAAGTTTACAGAGCGTCTGCGAATTTCCATGTTACTTTCGTTGGATATCTGTTTCTAAATGACCAGGCGAGTTGTGTGAATGGACCTGCCACGTTCAAGAGGGAAACGTTGCTTTCACTCTACATCATTCACTAAAACACATACACCTGCAATTAAAGAAAGAATCCACCGTGAGAGGTATTTCCAGTCTAGCACAGACCTCAAGGTATTCACAGCAGGTATCAAAGTTAAAAACTGCAAACCTTGAAGTTCAAGGACCCAGGCCAGTAGTAGAAAAAACCAGAAGAAGAGCAGCGGGTAGAGCTCGAACGAGAGGCCTACCACAATGAGAGGGACAAAAATGTCCTTGAACCATAGGTAACCATTCGGCCACTTAGGCTTTCGGGACGCACACCACGTTGGGAGATACGGCAGAAGCTGCCCCTAAGCTTGCTGGTCCCTCGGGAGTCGAGTAGATCGAAGCGTGCATCCAGGATGATATGCAAGCGCTATTTATCCCCGTCTTCCTTGGCGAGCTTACATATTTCTCTTCGACACCAGTGGCATACGGATATCTTCCTGCTTTCCGTTCATGTTGGCGCCTGGAGTTCACTTTGCTGCTTACATCCGCCGTGACATTTCGGTGCTACAAGCGGACAGTGTCCTGTAGCCTATGCACCAATTACTTTTTGATCTACTGGCCTTATGCAACCCCGAAGCTCTCTGTTGAGTTGCTGTTCTTCTGGGGAATTCATCGATGGCTTCTCTTCAGCGGTGCTTTTGGTGACTCCTAAGACTAAGCCGTCCCCAGGTTAAGTTCGTCTTTGCGCAGACCTTGGTCGACCCCTTGAATCTTTTCTGTCATCTCTTGTTTTATTCTCAGCCGCCTTAAAACAAGTAGACTACTCAAGTAAGAGTATCATACCGACGCCTTCGCCAGTCTTACGTTACTGTCACTGGATATCCCTTCCCAAGACTTTCATACAGGCGAGCTATTAAGATAGACCTATTATACTTGACCACTCCATGGGCAAACAATAAAATTGCGTTGAGTTTACCTCATTTGAGAAATATCACATCTAAATTAGAAACAGCAATAGGCTTCGAGAAACGTGTTTCATGTGGTAAAGGTTTGAAGGTAATTGTAGTCGACATCGAGGTACATATTTGTAAAGTTTAATGATACAAGACCTTAAGGGTCATCAGCAAAAAAATGGGAGCAGGAGAAAGCACAGGAGGGGGCTCGAACGAGAGATCTGACATAACAGAAGGGGCAAAAATGTCCTTGTACCATAGGCAACCATTCGGCCACAGAGGCTTTCGGGACGCACCACACGTTACGATATCCGGCAGAATCTGACTTCATGTATCGAAGGGGTTGTGGAACGAAGTCTGAACCTGCAACCAGCCAGGTCCGTGGATTTTACCTTGAATACTGGACGTACCAATCAAAGCGTTCTAACGCCGTAAAACTAGACTACTTTGGTTTTAGTCACGGAGTCATGCCGCGTCTTCATATGCCTCCATTCATGTTGCTACCCACGTTTCTCCCTGCATCCACTGTCATACTTGGACATCGCGCTTAAACGGTGTTCTAAAGGGCCATACGACCTAGCATGAACGCTGTCCTTCCTTGAGCAACGAGCATCATGACCACAAACCTGAAGCCTGCATGGCGCTTGAAGAACACCGGCCCGATCTTCCAACACTCTTTTTCATCTGTTTCTTTCGGCTGTGAGAAGCTCCGTACCACCACATGACCCGGAGCCAAAATCTCTTTGATGCAAAATCGGTGCGGTGATTCATGGAGTTCCTACAATATCCTGAATCCTCATTCCACATTTCCTCGAGGATGGGCAAGCCACGCTTTTGACTGCCCCGCTTGTCCGAGAAATCGAAGTAAGCTCAAAAAAATGGTCAGGCGCTCTGCTTTTGATCTTCCCGCTTGCTAATTACATGACATCCCGCACTTGTGCCTCCCCTTTGCTTCTCTGAACCCCTCGCTACACTCACAGTTTCCCTTCTCATACCCCCCATTCCTGCTCATCACTTGTTGGCGGCTGCCTCATCCATGTCTTCACCTGTCGGTTCCCAGCGTCCCCCTTCTCGTTCCAGCATCGCCACCGCATCAAACCATCACCATCCTCCCTCATCTACCCCAGTCCTTCCGTATCCCCTCACTTGCACTACCCAAATATTTCCTAATCGTTCTCACCCTCTCATTTTCTCTCGCCGCCTGCTACATCGCGAGTTTCCTTCTGGTCGTCGTCGGAGATACCGTAGGCGGCCTAGTTCGTCTATGGCTTTCAGTACGCACCACACGTAGCCGAAAGATCCCCGGTTCGATCCCCGGCCATGCTCACCTCGAAGTGGGTTGCGGATTAGTTCTTCTCCTTGGGCACACTCAGGGATAGAGATGTAGTAGGCCAATGTGCTTTGCGAACTCTTTTTGGGTTCTGATTCGGATTGACGAACTGCCCTGCACCCCCGAGAGAAGTGATAGGGATATCTGGATTCGCGGGCGTCCTGCGAGATAGTGGTGGGGGTAGCAATAGCGGCTTGACGATAGCTGCATTTGTCCAGACATTGCATCCAGTCGAAGTGCCACGACATTGACGCACGTGCCTTGGAAAAGAATGGTGGACCTCTCCCCAGTGTTTGAAGCGAAGGCTTTTTTCTGGAGAGGCGATGGCGATGGCGATTATGCAAGATGGAACATATGATAGCGATCATGTGGCATCGGACTAAGAGTCGCTGAAGGGAAAACTTCTCGTTCGCTTCAAATACCGTCCAGATGCGCCTCTGGGGCTACTACGTTCTGACTAGCAACATCTAACAAACAAAACTATACCACTTATCTCTTCTCGGTCTCTTCCACGTGTGCCACGTCCCCGACGTGCGCAGCCTCTGCTTGCTTCAAGGCACCCTCTGCCGTGCCAGTTCCAACCTCTGCATCTTCCCCATCAAACAGATATGCCACGTTCTCAAGCGTCCGGCCACGAGTCTCGGGGTATCCGAACCAGACGCTCACGAGCATGATGATCAACACGGCAAGGAAAACGAGGTAGTACTTCCAAGCAATAGACTCTAGCGCGATGGGGTTGACGAAGGTGTTGAAGAAGACGCAGGCCAAGCTGACCATCAACGCCACCGTGAGACCCTTTGCGCGGAGGCGGTACGGCCAGATCTCGACCGGGTAGGCGACCATCAGGGGCGTTAGGGCGATGTCGTAGCCTAGATAGAAGATGAAGAGGAAGGGTATGACCGCCGTGCCGGTCGGCGCGTTGCCTGTCATTGCGAAGCTGCCGGAGAGGCCGGTTACGATGGAGAAGGAGATCAGCATGATCGTGCCCTGGATAGTATCATGGTTAGCAACGTGCAGTTATTGAAGGATATTTCTTAGGAACTCACCGATGCCAGGAAGAGAGCTCGTCTTCCAATTTTGTCGACCATGATGGCGGCGCTGGTGGCGCAGATCAAGTTCCAGATTTGGATGCAAGCCGAAATGAGCGTTTGGTCGTCGACGGACTTGATTCCTACGGATGATAGGACGAGGGCCAAATAGTACGAGATGACGCCCACTCCGCACCTTCATTGCCAATCAGTTACTAGATGTCATGACGGGGCGGAAAGCAAGCATACCATTGCGCAAAGACTCCCAAACTGACAGAGATGAACAGGCGGTGCCGGTTCCCAGGCGTGCTGTAGAGATCGGCCCACGTCGTGGCGGTGTGCGCCTCCCTCTCGGCTCGAATCGTTTCCTCGATTTCCATCATCTCGAAGTTGACCAAGGGGGAGTTGACATCCCCGCCGGCGTGTGCATTGGCAATGACCACTCTAGCTTCGTCGACGCGGTCTACTGAGACGAGCCATCGGGGAGATTCGCCGATTAGGAACAGACCCGGAGCTGAGAGGAGCGGAAGCGCGATCTGCAGGAGGGAGGGCATTCTCCAGGACCAGTCGGTGAGATGCCTCGTGGCGAAGGTACACCAAGCCGCGACGACAGCTCCAGCATACCACATGCCTTGGCAGAGTCAGCACGAAGAACATCGATAGAAGATTAGAAACTGATCTTACAGTTATAGAGTGAGGATACAACTCCACGGTGGGTAGGATACGCGTTTTCGGTGATCAGCAGCGGCGCCGAGAGGAAGAATCCAGAAGCACAGCCAATGATGAACCTGGCAGCGACAAAAGCGCCCTCATTCGGTGCTGCTGTCTGCACCGCTGTGCCGACTGCCAGAAACGCCCAGGAGATGTAGATTCCAACCTTGCGGCCGTACTTGTTACACACCCACGCGGCGGCCGGGTATACGAGGACGTTGCCGAGAGAGTACGCGGCGTTGACGAACCCTAGCCATGGGCCAGTGGGCTGATTCATAAAAGCGTGCCATTGCGGGAGCGCAAGCAGGCCGTTCATCATGGAACCGTCGTAGCCGTTGGCAGAGGCGCACATCATGATCGAGATGATGCAGAGGTTGAGGCGCAGGATGTGCGGCTGCTTGTACCACGGACCGATGTCCGGGAGGACGGCGGCCAGCTCGGCGCCGACGGCCTTTGCGTTTGCTGAGTTTTGTCGGCCCATGTTGAAAGTCGAGGGAGGTCGGGTCAGGACGTGCGTCAGTTGTCGAGAGAACTGCGGCTCTGGTCCCGGGCAGAATTTCGCGAAACTGAGAGGGCGAAGCTATGGCTATTAAAGCATTTCGACGTGCCATGCCGCCCCGTCGTATCTTCTTGGCGTCGACCGAGATGCCCCTAGTTTCTGGCTTACAAGGAAATGGGTGCATCCGCTAGAACATCGGACAATTCATATTCTTCATGGGGTATCAAGGAGAATACCCCGCATGGCTCTCTGTTCATGCAACTCAGGGGTGGGCCAATGACGCGGTTGATCAGGCCGCAAACGCGCGAGGCGAGGCCGCTCTCGCTCTGGTCAGGTATTTCTCCACGGCCTGGAAGTGGATTCGTGGGGGGATTCAAACCGGGTTGAGGCTTTGCGCCGCTGGGGAAACGCGGAGGCCGATGTCTGTGAGTCGGGCCTATGAATGCGGGGAGTTGCAGCCAATGCCAAGTCAAGGATGCGGCTGGCCCTTCCTCTTCAAATCATGCGGCTGGCTTCATTGACTCGTTTCTATGTGCAGTCGACGTGGCTGTGTCAGGGTCATGTTGGAGTCGAATTCAGCTACTGCAATATGGACTTTTCTAGCTTGAGAGCCAACGTGGAAGATAGCAATCGCTTCTATGATTGCGTGTCTCTCTGAATTACTTATAGTCCCACGATTACTTGCTTCTCGGATCCATGGTCCAATTCAGCGGTGACGGGTCTATCCGTCGGAATAGTCCAGAACATGACGGGGGACCTTAACAAACGTTCGTTGACTATCACAGGCAGTTGATGAGGATTGATTTGGATGTTATTGATACATTAGATTCACGACTTGATCACAGCGATATAGACAAGTCAACACTGATACGATACCTTGATACCAACTCTTTTGGTGATGGTCCTACACACCCGGCAGGCAAGCAATTCCGAAATCCAAGTTGGAACACAATCAACCCCGGTCACATACCTCCCCGCATCTCCGGTCTCAAAGTTCTTCTTCCCCACAGGATTCCCCCAGATCAAGCCAGGAACGCACTCGTAATTGGCTGCCTCTCGCTGATCTCCAATTTCTGCAACCACTGAGGCGACGTGGCCAAGGAATGCTCCGGTGTTGACATCGGCAGATACGCCCATCCATCTCAGCTCACTGAGAGCCGGTGGGATGCCTCAAAGGGGTATTCTCAGGAGGCCCTTGCCAATAAGTCTCTAGTTCCCGTCCAAATAGCTGCCGATACTCCGCGTGTTGCCGCCGCCGACATTCCCCAGCTAGAGCCCCGATACTCCCCGTGAGGCTTTTGAGACGGCGTCGGCTGATTGATTTCCGACCTCGCCTGATGGACTTGTCCTTTTCAATTAGCACACCTAACCCATACCGACTTTTCGTGCAGACAACACACAGTCTAGAACACGCTCCACGCTCAATTTCCAGTCCAGATGAACCTGCGGAGTCCATTCCCCACGGGGAAATTTGACAGCTCAAGTCCAGCCTCATATGGTTGAACCCAGGCAATCGCAGCCGCTGATTATGCCCAAAGTTGCAGGCGTCGAAGACCTGGAACTGACTGCGGCGCGTTTCTCGGTCTTGGTATGGAAATGACAAGGGTTCACCGTCGCCAAGCAATGCCATTGACACTCGTCTGCCGCTGAAGACCTCGGCTAGCGGGCCAAGGAACACTCTCGGGAACCGCGCAAGCCGCGAACCCGGTTAACATCCGATGGTCAAGAATGATAGTCCTCGGGCCAAAAAGAACGTTTAATGGTCTGCAGGTGTCGACAATAAGGATGCATATGTCTCGCATAGGAAAGCCGTACGCCCATAAGCAAGCCCATCATCGTAGACCAAAAGTCGCATCCTCATCCATCCAGTCTCTACTTTCCCCTTCCTCCGTCTTCTCGCCGCCAAAAAGCTTCAATACACCATGGCCCCATTCTCAGTCAAAAGACAAATCATCTCGGCGTCAGAACCGGCATATGCAAGACATGTGCGCCCCATACTGTCAACAGCATTCGCGTCCGCGACTGCGAGAATGAGCAGGCGAGCTACATCACGGTGGAATGGTCCAGTCCTTGTCTTTTCTCCGCTATCAAGAGCAATATGAAGCGGCGTTTGTCCCTTTTCGTTCCTGAGCTCAAGATTCGCGCCGATTCAATGAGATACGGCAGAGCTTGCGCCCACGTGCCACCAATGATTCCCCCTGGTGAGCACATGCAGAGCAGTTTGCTTGGCATGCGTCTCATTGCCACCCGCGTGCATGGTTTTGTAGCCCATCTCGTTTATATCGGCGCCAAAGTTTTCAACTAAGAGACAGAATACGTCGAAAACTGGAAGCTCCATATGAATGGCTTCGAGCATGAAGGGACGCGAAGCTTTGTTTGAATCCTTTCTGAGCATTACGCTTGAATCAGGTCCGTTCACCGAGTTTTCTATGTTACGATCTCCACGAGAGGTGCTCTCCTCATGTCTTTTTTGGCTTCCAGCTGGATGATGTCATTTACCAACTTCTTGAAGCCACACCGTATTAGTTGTTCCAGATTGGTAAGTCCCAGTCTCTGATTTTCAGCGAAGAAATCGACACCACAGTGGAAACGCTCTTCCACAAGGTGGTACTGGCGCCCCTTCAAAATCGACCACAGAAGCTTTCGGTTCGGTTTCCCCTTCTTGATGCCATTGTAGTTCCGTAACGCCTTTATGTTGGCCTCGTCGTGATACTTGACGAGATGCTCGTCGAATGAAGTCTCCTTGTCCCCGATTCCGGCACGAGCGGGGCCCAGTTGACGGGTCCGCGATGCTTCAGTCCAACATCTAAGAATGTAATCTCCGCATCCCAAAGACGTAGTCGAAACGTCGGCGAGCTTTTCATCTCATCCGCGTCTTTCCCAAGGCGATCAGAGTCCAGTAACAGTCCGACAACATGGCTTTGCCTGCTTCTAATGGCGAGATGAAGCGGAGTCAAGCCCTCATTAGTTGCAAGATTCGGGTTGACACCTGCATCGAGTAACTTCTTGGCATGGTACTCTGAAACGGTGACGGCAATGTGCAGCGGCGTAATACCATCTTCATCAGCCGCGTCGACAGTTTCCAGCCGTGAGATGAGCAGATTAATTGGATGTGCCGCGTCTGGTTCTCCCCACCCTCGGCGGGTCTTACATGACATGTTGTGAAGAGGCGTTCTGCCTTTCTTTTAGTCTTCTGAGGATCGAGCCCCAGGTCCAAGAGCTGCTTCCAGACATCCATGACTCTGGGGTTGTTGTTGTCGAAGTTTGATGGATGCCAGCTGAGTTCGTGGAGCAAGTTATTCCCATCGTTGTCCACGACATGCGTATCGAGTCCGAGGCTTATCAAGAAATCCAGTCGAGGATGTTTCTGGAAGCGGAAAAGTCTTTTCGAGCTTCCATGATGACTTTTGACAGCTTCGTGCAACAAACCGCGACCTTTCGCATTCCAAGTGTCAAGCCTAGCACTCCGTTCTCTCAACGCCTTCATGTCTTTGTGAGGGTCTTGGAGATCGCAAATGGAAGCGCGAGACTTTGCCATTCTGAAAAATGCGGTACAGCCGTTCTGGTCCTTGGCATTAATGCCGGGCTCCCGCTCTGAGGAGCATATCCCATATCTCGTTCGCGCAGCTGCCAGATACACTAATAACATCCGTTGGTGTCACGCCAGACTTATTTCTGAGATTCGGGTCGGCACCGGCCTCTATCAGTCTTTTGATGATTCCGACGTCCGGTTTAGATCTTCCGAGTGCCACGTGTAAAGCCCCGTTGCCCTCTTTGTCCACGGCCTTGCAGTCCGGGCCATAGTCTAGGAGTTTGAGAGTAAGCTTTGGATTATTGCGATCGAGTAAGAAGAAGAGCGGCGTCTTTCCATCTGAAGGCACAACCGCGTTGATATCTGCATGGCCATTCTCAATCAGCTGAGACATGTTGTCTATGTTTCCCACATCGTGGAGGGGTGCGTGACCCTTGTTGTCAGCGATATTTGGGTCGACAGATCTTTCTAGTAGCAATCTCGTCCAGACAGTATTGTGCTTCGCCGCATGCAACAGCGTTGATCCGTCTGAAAACCGGCGATGGATGTTTTCTCCACATTCAATGAATGCCTCAAGAACCTCTCGAGCCGCCAGAAGATCGCTCGTAAGAGGAGTCCTCTTAAGTCGAGTCGACCTTTCACAGGCAATGTAAAGGGCAGTGAGATCTCGTCTACGCCGCGGATCGAAGGTGTTCTTGAATTCGTCAACGTCAGAATCAGAGTCGCTGTCGGAGTCATATTTTGGTGTATTGCAGCCTCCGAACTCTTCATCTCGTTGACAATGGATCGTGACATCGGCGCCCTTTCTCAGAAGTAGCAAAACCGTCTCTGCACTTCCGCTCTTGCAAGCTCGAAACAGGGGCGTTCCACCTCTAACTTTGCGGTTGATATCAACCCCGGGCTCCGCCAAGATTCTGCGGACAATCTTTTCCTGGCCTCTCTCGGTTGCCCAGGCCAACGCCCGATGGAGGACCATCGAGTCATGCAAGAAGGGCAAGAATGCCTCGAAGGCTTCCAAGTGCCCATTGTGGCAGGCATACTATATCGAAAGGTCAGCCTTCTACCCGCTAGATCTTACAATTTCAACGATGCACAAGCATAGTCAATCTGAACGATAGCGACGTACCATAAGCGGAGTGTGTCCTTTCGTTCTTGGTGCATTGCCACACCAGTTTCCGGAACTTTCTTTCGTCTTTAGAGTCAGCGGATCAACGCCTGCTCCGAGCAAAACGTTGATAACCCCTGCATGGTTCAATGAGGCAGCTCGATGAAGAGGCTTGAGCCCGTTCTTCTCATCTCCGTCTGGATTCCCGCCTGCATCGATCAAATATTTCACGATATCCTCCCTCCCAGACTCGGCAGCCAAGAAAAGAGGTGATCTACCCTTGTGATCCACAGGGTCGACGATCGCACCTGGAACGGTGAGCTGATGCTTTACCCACTTGCATAAGCCATATTTGGCCGCGACATGCAGCGGAGTTACACCTTCAGTTTTCCCCTCCCAGCGAATCTCGAGCCATGTCTTGAATAAACGCTGGTTCGCGGCAAATGTCTCGAGTGCCTGGTTGATTTCCTTTTGTGGATAACCTTCAAGAGCCGATTTGGCGAGATGGACGTGCCAGTTGCTTGCTGCGTAAGCGAGGAAGGGATACTTCAAGTTCATCTCGGCGATGTCGAGTCTTCCATAGCCACGCTTAGGATTACAGGGAGGGCGAGTAGCCGGCTCGTCTTTCTCGGAACTCGCATCATCGAGGCATTCAGCTTGTAGATAACTCAAACATGCAAGACCAAGTCTGGCGTTTGTTTGCCGCGATTCCAGGACACTACTTCTGGTGCTTTGGTTCTCGTTGGTGCATATGAGGTATTCTATCAACGTGTGGTGGATGACGCAAACTGTTTCGTCTGGCAAGATTTCCAATAAAGGACCACAAGCTGCTCTTGCCATGTCCTTACGAATCTTGAGATCTTGGCTGGCGAGACTTGAATGAGTGACTTTGATTGTCTCAGCCATCTCAAGCAGGCTAAGTGGACGAGTAGCGTGCGTAGCCCATTGGAGAATGAAACTTTGAACGTCCTCGGGAACACCAGACCTGCGAGAATGTTCGAGGAGCAAGTTGAAGTACATGGCCGACATATCCTGAGGGAGGGCTTTCAGAACCTCCTTGGCGTCCGCTCCTGGCTTGAGGAAGGCATCTACGGCAAGTTTGGCGTATAAGAAGATGCCATGCGCTTGGCATGGTATGGCCTTTCCGATGAGCTTATGGACCTCAGGAGATACCTTTGAAGACTCCAGAGTCGCTCGTACAAAAGTCGAAATGTCTGCGTCAATATTGTCAGACTGAAGTTGAATCTGAGAGTGTTTGAGACTTCTAATGAATGGCTCCATGTCAGGCATGATGCGGCTGGTCATCAGTACTTTGACTTTGTGAGGCTTCCATGTTCCGAGTTCGCCCAGAGCGCGGATGAACGTCCAATGGCGCCGATCCATCTCATTCAAAGCGTCGATGATGCAGAACGCTTTCCCATGTAGTCCGGAAAGTGCCATTCGGAGATCTGTCCAGAAGCTTTCCATCGACATGGTGCTGAGAGATCGTTTGTTTTCTACATACTTCTTGATCTGTTTCTGCAGGGGCGGGCTGTACAGCAGCAGTTGGTCCAGCCAGTCTCTTAGCAATGCGATCGGTTCATGATTGGCGTCGATGATCTTCCGAAAGAAGAAGTACAATACGGGGGTTCCCGGCTGATTTTGGGACAGGTCTCGGACAATTTTGGACGCCAAGACTGACTTCCCGGAGCCCGGTATGCCCTTGATCCATAAGAGCCCTTGTTCATGACCCGCAAGCCAGCTAGTGTATGTGCTATTGGACGCGATCCATTCGCCGGTGCCCGGGGTATGAGATGAGAGGTGCTTTCGATATTCGCCATTTTCGAGGTCATATTTGGTCGGTTGTAACCAGGCCCTTAAAGTCTCAATCACCTCTGGTGGTTCTGGTAGAATTTGTTCGGGGTTATAGTTGCTGATGTCGTGGCAATCAATGATGACAGCGTCGCTGTCACTGTGAACGGAAGACATGGCGGTCTCCAGGTCAATAGAACATTGGCTCAAACGACCAGATGAGACTGAAGATCAATGTCTGAAGCGTCCACAATATCTGAAGTCTGTCACGTACTGAAAGAGCAACGCTATGAGAGAGGGAGGGCATGCAACTAGCTGAAGAGAAAGGCGAGTATGACGTTGATCAGGGTGACTAATATTCCTGGCGACAAATCGCCTCAAGTTTATTTGTGGCTGCCTACAGTGACTGACGAATCACCATTCAGCGGCGTAGATCCTTCAATTCTTGGCATTCCTTCGCGGATTCCTCCAGAGATTATGTGTGACCACTGAGATAGCTTGTTAATCCAAATTAGAACCATTAGACGTGAAAGTGTTAGATATCCTGTCACAACAGGCGTCAAATGAAGTCTAAAGCCTAGAACCCTACCCCAAATGAGTCAACACCATCTAGCAGGCCTGCATAATGTTAGTCACATCCGGTTCATACGCTTGTTCCTACCACAAATTGGTCAACATGGCACTTTCTTGTGTGATGAATTGAACCTTTTTGGATTCCTATACAGAATCATCGGAAAGCTGTTAGAGTTCACATCCCACCGGTTTGTTCTGAGACGCGTGTGGGATGCCGATACTAGTCCAGAGTAGCCCAGCTAAGTGCCTCCACCGCCGGGCCGCCCTGCCGAGAGATCGGGCGTCGTATTAGACGTTTGAAGCTAGAGATGATGGATACCCAGCGCAAACTCAAAGACGTTGTAGCGATGATGAGGTTTCATCGTACACCTCGCATTTCTCAGTCCTTGCACCCACGTTCCTGGATCTACCCGGAACCTAATTCACGTCCTTGGCTTGAAACCCCAGACTCCCACATCAGACTAGACGTACCGGCCAAGACGCTAATCCTCAAAGTCGATCTTCGGCACTACACATGAACATAGTAGATGCAGATGGACCAAATTTTGCCGGGTATACGGTTGCTGGCGATGCCTGCTTCAATGAGCCGTCACATGAACAATGTCATTGTTCAATTTACGGTCCATTTGCTACCAGCAGTGAGCAACATTCAAGCTTCTCAATGGTTGATACCACAGACCTAGAGTTGAAGATAATTAATGAGGACCCTGTCGATGGTGTTTTGAGACGGAACCAAAAAATACCCGCCGTCGAGCTAACGGTGCCCCCGCTCCGCAACATCTCCGCCGAGAAACTCTATTTCGCGGCCCCTGCATCGTCAACTCTGTGTCTAGTGCGACGCGGATCGTGTTCCAATTCTCTTTCCCATCATCACAAGGCAATCACAATGGGCCGCAGATCTAAACAGACATCTTGCTTCCCTTGCGTTGAGGCCAAGAGGCGTTGCGACCGGACACTCCCGGCCTGTTCCCGTTGCCTAGATCGGGACGTTGACTGCACATACCCGCCGATCCGCCAGTCACGGCTCCGTCCGCTGCCAGATTCCATCGACCCGGGGTCGCAGCCCGCTTCTAACTGGAACTTGGATACCGCCTGGCCTGCAGTACAGGATGCCATGAACGACATCGACCCTCAGGTAGAGGGTATCGACGCCCTAGCAGATACCTTCTTCGCCTCCGACCAAATAGCCGATGTCCCGAGCACTCTGTCCCTCGAAATAGGCCACAACCTCGAGGCCTCATCGTCGTCCTCAATAACAAACCCGAACCAGTCGAACAGCGAAATGAGCCCCAATCAGCTCAGCCCCACCGTAGAGCGTCTAAGCTGGTTCCTGAACTCTCCGTCCTGGGCCATCGCCTACCACTATCATCCACCTGGATCCATCCCCCCAGCCGCCGTGTTCACCAACTTCGTCCGCGGCCTGCAGGCCTGGCTCGTCCGCTTCCTCCGCAAAGGCCACAACCCCTTCATCCACCGCAACCTCTACACCGAGTCGAGCATGCCGCGCTGCCTGCAAGACGCGTACGCCGCCGTCGCCATCGCGCAGAACGTCACCCCGGACAACGAACACGTCGTCGACGCCACCTCCGCGACCTACATCCTGGACCTGATCGCCAGCCACTCCGCCGCGGAGCCGTCCTTCTCCCTGCTCACCACGCGGGACCACCTCGCGCGCACGCAGGCGCTCCTGATCCACCTCCTCCTGTCCCTCTTCTCCCCCTCCATCTCCCGCCGCGCCAAGGCGGAGAGCCTGATAGACACGCTCCGCCTGTGGGCCCAGCAGCTCTGGGACTCGGCCTCGCTCGACGCGACCTCCTCGTCCGTCTGCGCAAACACCCTGTCGTTGCCGGAAGACGCCGGCGCCGACACGACGGACGTGGTGCAGAATCTGTACCGGGCCTTTGTCCTGTCAGAGTCGATCCGCCGGACATACCTGCTGACGAGCATCGCTGTTGGCGTGTACGGTGCGCTCAAGGCGACGTGGTCCGAGACGTGCGGCGGGGACATTTGTATCACCGCACGCGCGGAGCTGTGGGACGCCGCTTCGTCTGCGCGGTGGGAGGCTACCGCTCGCAAGGCGGATCCGTTGTTTCTGCACAGTTTGCACGGGCAGAGCTTGGTTGAGCGCGGGATTCCCGCTGCTGAGGTTGACGAGTTTGCGAGGCTGCTGTTTACGGTGATGTGGGGACTGGAGAAGGTGGAACGCTGGGTCGTGAGTACTGGTGATGCCGTTTCTGTCATGTATTGAGGATTACCAAAAGTCTGCGAGAATGCACCTCGGGTTACAAGAAAAGGTTCAAAATGATAGTCTACACGTTCGATGGGTAAGTAAGGGGACTATCCTTCGACGAATTGCCATCAATATTTCCATTCTGCCATCTTCACCAACGTTGCAAGGATTCCAAACCTTCATCAGCCAGCCTTCTGTTGATCTCTTCCGTGGCGGTGTTCCAGAGACCCTTCACCTGCTCTTCCTCTGACGCTACCGAAGCAGGAACACCAATCTTCCCCACCGGCACCAAAAACTGCCCCTTGTACGCAGCCGGATTTTCTCTCACGTCTCTCGAAACCGCAGCAAACAGGGGGTTCGCGGCACCTTGCTCGGGAGATAGAAACGTCAAGCGCGCAATCGCCCTGACCATGGCGTTGTTGATCGAGAACACGCCCTCCGTGGCAACCTCTCCCGGGTGCACCGCAACAGAAATGATGGGCAGGCCCTGCTCGTCCAGCCTTCGCTGCAACTCTTGCGCGAAAATGAGGTTGGCCGCTTTGGAGACCGCGTAGCGGATCATGTCGAAGCCAAAGGCGAACTTGCCGAAATAGCGCCATTTCCAGGGATGCGATGGGACCGGATTGCGGAGGCAGTCGGGCGAGGTGAAGGGGAAATTGAAGCCGCCGGGTAGCATCGCGACTTGTGCGGTGGAGGTGAGTGTGACGATGCGGACGTCGGCGTGTTTCTCTGCGGCGGCGTTTTGGAGTAAGGGGAGAAGGCGGTTCGTGAGCGCAAAAGGGCCGATGAAACTGTTATTGCAAGTCAGAAGAGAAAATTCGGAATGCAACTGATAAAACTTACTTGACAGCCATGTGAGGCTCCCATCCTGCGCCAACTGGCTCGTTCGACCATGTCGCTGCTGCTGCGTTGTGAACTGTTTACTATTAGCGAGAGCCCATAACTTCTTTTCCGAAGCAATTATGGGGAAAAGACCATACTCAGAATGTCAACCTTTTGCTCCTGCGTCTTCAGCCAATCGACTGCGGCCGTGATGCTGCGCATATCCATCAGGTCTATTTTGACCCATTGGAGATTTTGCGGCCCGATGTCGGGGCTCCTTTCTAGGATAAGCCTTCGTGTCTGCACACCTTTGGCCTCTGATCGCACAGCCAGGTATACTTTAGCGCCATTTAGTGCGAGATGTCTGGCTGTCTCTCGTCCAATATCACTACTGTAAGAGGAATCTCGTCAGCTGAGGCTTGTCCAATATGGGTATCTAGGCTGACATACTTGGCACCGGTGATGAGAGCAATTTTCCCATGTAGTGAGGGAATGTTCTTTTCTGGATTCCATTCGCTTGTCATGATTCTGAAGTGTCTTGAAAGGGCGCAAGCTTCAGGAGGAATTAATCCAAATATTCATGGACCAGAAATAAGTCCAAGTCTAAGAAGTGTTCTCAAAGCCGGCATCCAGAGACTGTATCTACATTTATATGAGAAATGAATAATGTGTTCGTATATTTTGAAACTTACTGCTTCGACAAGCATCACTCCAGTAAATACCGTTTATTGTAAGCATGCTTCAAGGTATGCGGACATGGAGCGGAAGAGCTGCGGACGTATCGCGGAAGAAAGTGGGGCTAGGCAACCGGAGCTCACGGCCCCATTTCTGAGGCCTCAAATCATCGGAAAGTCATCCATCCCGGCTCTTGGAGCACACGACCAACAGCCCGCACGTCAGAAGCAGTGAAACCCCAGGTGCAGCTCGGGTCTCTGTGATTTGGGACGATCGCCTGTCTCTCATCCAAAGGCGCTGGTTGGTTGGCTGCTGAAGCTTAAGGTAGGTACCTTAGGTTGGGTTCTGCGACTGCGCTTCTGGGCCCAAGCTCCTGCTGCGTCTGGGGTGGCACGTGCCTCCTTCCGGATGGGAAGGTCCGCCCTGCGCTGTGGACGAACTCACCTACGTCATGGGCTGGTCACCCTTCGAATTCCAGCACGCATCACACGCCTGTTCGTCGCGACTTCACATCAACACCCTCCAAGCTCTTATCGACAAGATACACCACGTTCGACCCGGGCATGAATGAGCTGACGCGTATATCCAACACAACTTCCTACGGCATCAATTTCAGGTGGCGCACGATGCTGTCCTGCTTCGGGTTCGGCAAGTCGCGCGAGGATCGCGAGCGAGAGCCTCTGCTGCCGCGCTACAATGACGACACGGCGCTCCAGCAGCGGCTCCACGAGAAGCTGCACACATATCAGATGCTGAGGGCCATCGGCAAGGGATACATGCCGTCCAACGAGCAGCTCATCGTCAACCTGCGCACTCTGCTGACTAGCGACATCCTCAACCCCGACACGCCAGACCTCAGCGACTCTGGGCGTGCGCTCATCCTCAACGTCAAGCTCCTGATCAAGCAGATGATTGAGCTTCTGCTGCACAAGAACGACCAAGACCAAATCCAAGATTTTATCTGGTATCTGACCAAAGCTCGCTTGTCCATCGACGCCTACGACATTGGTGCTCGAGCGTCAAAAGCCAGGGCCAGAGCCGATACAGTTGCTGGTGGGTCGATCCCTACTGACACCTTGACACCGTGGATGCCGCGTACTGGGAGGACCCCACGTTCCATCAAAGTCAGATAGATGAAAGTCTGACTGGAGTTTAAACTGACAATTGCCAAGCATACAAAAGCTTACAAACCGTCGGCTCTTTGGTCTTGACCAATTCTGACTTTCGCCTTTTACTGTCGGACCTCGGTACCATTGGTCGCGAGGTTTTCCGCGACACAGCCTTCACCCTATCCGACGTGTCTAAGCAGGCCGCCAAGAAAATTGAGCCCTCCAAAGAGGAAGAAGAAGCTCTCCGAAATCCGAACGGGGACTCCAAGCCTCCCCCCTCCAAGGACGACTTCCAGGATGAGGTCGTTGAGGTTTCCCAGGTCGTTGCTGATGGCGTCGCCAAAGTCGCGGATGAAGCCAGCCAAAGCCTGGTGGATCATGTCACCGGCGACGAACAAGAGACCATCGTGCACCGATTGAAGAAGACGATCCTCAACTTGCGCGACCGCACAGACTACTCTGACTCTGTGTCCACACTGTCTCTTCTGATCAGGCGGTATCTTCTGGTTTACTCGCACGCCGTCTCCGACACCATCGAGGTTGCACAGGATGACATCAACACCAACCCCGAGGCGGATCGCGCCCTCAAGAACTTCTGGCTCTTCCTGACCTCTCTCGGTGACCGAAACCACTGGAACGAAGTTGAACGCATGTTCAAGGTTGTTATAGAGCATGGCCGCAGTGACCCTGAATTCGACGAACTCGTCAGGCAGATCGGCAACTTGCTGCAAGACATGCTGACGGATCCCGACTTTTTCGACCATGCTGAAGACCGCTTCAAGGAGCTGAGGGCCAAGTCAAAAGAGCTCACAAAGGAGTCGTCCATCAGGGATGATCTCGATGCGTTGCTCGACAAAGTGCACCTGGCATTGCACTCCGTACTCGAAGATGCCGACATCAAAAAGGTGCTCAACACCACCAGAAGAATACTCAGAATTTTATCGCCTGCCCATCAGTACACGAATGGAGAGTTGGTGGCAGACTCCGTCAACGTCTTCATCCCCTTGCTGGTGCAGGCTATCCAATATGTGCCAATTCCTCGCTTGGAGGTTTCAGCACCGGCAGTTGATCTCCTTTTGGAGAATCTAATTTTGGAGCCGGGGCGCACCGTCAACAACAGCTCATTTCTGCCCTACAAGATCAATATATCGACCCAAAATGATGTCGAAATTCGCAAGGCCCGCTTCCGGACGACTTCTACAGTGACGACGCTGATGCGAATTACCATTTCGGGCCTGTCCATCGCCGCAGAGGATCTCGGCTTTTGGCTCCGCCTTCACTCGGGAATATTGAGGTTAGCCGATGCTGGCATTGCTGGATTCCACCTTGATGAGCGGGGGATCGATGTTGCCATAGATGTGGAGGTCGGAAAGGAGCGACTTGAGAACATATTAACTCTGCACAATGTCCGTGTTCGCATCCACCATCTCGACTATACGCTCCGCAAGAGCAAATTCGCCTGCCTCGCTTGGGTGCTGAAGCCGATTATACGACCAATTGTCAAGGCTGCATTGGAAGCCCAGATTGCGGCCAGCATCAGCGAGTTGCTTCATTTCGCTAACAGAGAACTTCTTTTTGCTCGTGAGCGGCTCAGGGCTACCCGCATCGCCGACCCGCAGGACCTGTGGACATTCCTCAAGGCCGTGGCAGCGAGATTGGTGCCTCCGGAGGATCCAGATCTCTACACCCGAGTGGGCGTTGCGCAGCCCGGTCGGGGTGTCTTCAAGGGGGTCTATGCCCCCGGCAGTCTCGTCAAAATGTGGAACGAGGAGGCGGCCCTGGCAGGCGACCGAGTGCACGAATATCAGAGAGACGGGTGGCGCAATGCAATCTTTGACATTGGCACTACAACGTTCTGACGTTGCAGTGCTGCTGGCGGGTAATTGGCGCAGTCGCAGTCAACCGACGGAAGACTGCAGTTTGTACGAAAAACACCAGGGACAGGACACGGCACGGAGGACAACGGTATGGAGTCAAAAGCAACATGTTTTGTGATGTATTCCTAGAGGCGATAACAGGGGAAACAGGACCTTCTACAAAAATGGCAAGTCGTTAAATCAGTAAAAAGCATGTGCTTATGGCGTGAAGTGGCGGATGCTTCCGGCAGATGCGCTGCATGCTACGCTGCCAGCAAGCAGTCTGTGTGCCAGCTGTGCAGCTTCCCGAAAGCAACCAGCCGCCGGTGCAATGGTTGTCCCAGCCTACCATCGAGACAACCTACTTGACAGCCTGCAGTGCACATGTCGCTGGCGATGTTGTGTTCGCTTGATACCTCAATCGAGCAGGAGCATAGTGACACGATCTGTGCCAAGCAAGAATCACTAGAGCTTAAACGGATCTTTGCCTTGGAAAGTTTACGTCTAGAGGGGCTCAGTACACCAGCTTCCCTATTTACTCGGGTTACATGAGTTTAATCAGCCGACATCTACAGCCACAGGCGTCTATCAAGCGCCGGAAACCGTGGGATGCGCGGACCCAGCACGAATGACTCCGTGAGTCCGTGATGCCATGAGCACATGCCGGTGTTGGTGTTGGCTCGAGTCATCAAGCACTATGCTCCCGACGTCGAAATACCGTTACAACGGCCCCTTGCAGTGCGCCACCCCGTTATTGGCGTCGCACAGCGACCGATTGCTGCGGGGCCATCCCGAAACTTACTGGTGCTTGAATTCGGGACGTCTCTTTTCGAGGAAGGCCGTCATCCCTTCATTGAAGTCGCCAAGGCTAAAGGTCGAGTAGTAGAGAGACTTCTCCATGGTCATCCCGGCGTCCAAGTGGCTATTTTCAACTGCGACGGGGGTCAGCGAGTCATAATTACAGGGACCCGCCCCCTCGATCCCTAAGTGGAATCCGGAAGCCATCCCCCAAACGGAGAAAAGGGAGAGAATGTGAAGGGAACCCACCGGTGAGGACAGCCTGCTTAGCCGTCTTGACGACGGGGCCCGACATGACGGCGATGCGCTCAGCGAGCTTGAGGGCCGCTGGGACGACCTCTGCGCGCGGGAACACCTTGTTGACCACGCCCAGCCGCTCAAACTCGGCTCCGCTTGCTGAATCGCCCGTCAGGACGAACTCCATAGCCTGGCAGCCGTTAGTTCAATCTATTCTCTAGGGCGCAGCGTGCTAGCCCATTGGAGAGTGAGTCGATAAAGACGAACGGGGTCAAACTTTAAAGTTGATCTTCGTTCTCGGCTTGACTTACCTTGTGCTTTCCAAGGGCGCGAGCCAGCCGTTGAGTTCCGCCAGCACCCGGGATGGTTCCGATCTTGATCTCAGGGAGGCCGAAGGAGGCGTCCTCAGCGGCATAGATCATGTCGCACTATCGAAATGTGATGAGCGCACACGCCCAGAAATGACTTTTCTCGCCTAGCAGCAAGACCGCGGGCGTGGGGGGGCTTCATGTCACTTACCGCCAGGGCAATCTCGCAGCCACCGCCCAACTTTGAGGCTCGCGCATTAGCCAGGTTTTTTCCAAGTTCTAGATGGAGGAAAAGAAAGCAGTCTGACCGGGGGTAGGGGGAACCGCCTTAGGTGGCGCCAAAACGGCCTACACTACCGCCAGCCAAGAGACGCCAGACGACGACTGACGACGACGCGGAAAAAAACACAAGAAAACTTACGGCAAATCCGACGACAGCCGCGATGATGGGCTTGGAGAACCTGGCAAAGGCGTCTGTTAGGTCCTTGAGGAAGGCCCTGTTGTGGGCCTCTGCCGTGGAGATCTGCACCAGCTCGTTCAGATCCATTCCGGCTGCACCACGAAACGGATTAGCTAACGGTATGATGTGGTGTTCCATTAGATTAGATGAAAGGGTCCCGCCTGCTGGGGCGGGGGGGGGGGGGGGGGGGGGGGGGGGGGGGGGGGGGGGGGGGGGGGGGGGGGGGGGGGGGGGGGGGGGGGGGGGGGGGGGGGGGGGGGGGGG